>VDFB02136867.1:24474-91670 GCA_007258455.2 Sequoia sempervirens
TGGAATCAACATTTCCCTTGTGTTCAACCTTTTAGATTTGACAGAGTATCATGAAGGTGGAATGAAGGAAGCACCAACAATAGGGCAGTATGGCATTCCAACACCTACTTCAGAAAGGGAGGAGATTGAAGCAATCTTGGATAGTCATGTGGGAAGGAGTACTAGAAATAGGTAGTATGAAGAATATCTGGTGAAATGGAGAAGAAGGCTTGTGGAAGATTCATCCTGGCTATCTAAGGCAGTGGTTGACTGGTTGGGTTTTCCTCAACTATCTAAGACATGACGAGGTCACTTCCCAAATTACCCTGGGTGTCTGATGCAGGAGCATCCAGTGGTGTAAGGGCAATCTTGCATCACCCAAAAATAGTTAAATTTCAAGTTTCTCAATTTTTAGATGTTTTTACATTTTTGGATACCCTTTTCATCATAATAAAATTCCCAATTTACGGTTTTTATTTTCCATTCCTGGGTTGAAAGATATTGCAGCTTTAGTTTCCCAAATTTGCACCTAAAAATCTTCTCACAGTTAGATTTGAGGCACTTAGAGCTCCCGGATCTGCCCTGAAACTTTTTGAAATCAAGCGCGTTATTGACTTCGAGACGTTTCCAACGGTTCAAACGGTTCGCGAATCGGAGTTCCGGATCAAAAGTTATGGCCCTGGGAAGTTGTCGCACTTTCTAGAAGATACAATTGCAAATGCTCTTTTGAAATTTGAACTTCATGTTGTAAATTTTCGGCACCAAACTGCCTAAACTCAAATTTGAATGTTGTTTTGGCTCCAAACTAATGAGGAGCTCTATTTATGGGCGGGTTTCTAATTTTTGGGTAACCTTTTAGGGACAAACTCCCATATTGCAAAAGGGTAATTCTGTAGCTTTCTGTAACTTCCATGTGTTGTAGAACTTGGGGATTTGAGATCCTCTGCATGTAAGAAGCTCCATTTTCTGAATAATAAAATTATTCTCTTGTTTGTGGGTTATTTTCTAAGTCTCGGGCTGCACCCTCATCACTTCCACACCTCTAAATCTAACCTTAAACCAACCTACAATTGATGATCATTTGTATGGATGAAATAACAAAACTTAGAATCCATCATTCTCTATATTAATTTTTTTTTGAACCAATCTAATCATCCTATCTTCTAGTTTAATGATATGATAATAATTTTCTTTAAATCACATATTGAGGTCTTTAAATAGGATCCCACCACTCCATTAGCTATTTTTTGTTGAGCTGCCACTACTACCCCTCTTTCCTATAATCCTTCCTCTCATGATATATTTTTTCTATTAAACCTTCTAATATACAAATCATGAAACCTAAAATAAGTCTCTTTCATGATAAAATTGATTGTGAATGGCATAAGAATCAAGGATACTCCTTTAGAGGTTCAATTTCAAAACTGAAAAAATATAATTAAAAATTCACACTTTAAATATAAGGAAAATTAAACTTCATTCCACTTTCAACATCATTTGTGAGTACCATGAAAGTAATAGTTATTCTAGAGTCTAGTTTCATGCTTTCAAAAGGAGCAACAATAATAGAGACAATGTCTATCACATTGACAATGGTCATCTATATGCCTTCAAATATATTTGAGAATGAACATATGTACTTGTCTACACAACTATAATCTCCATTAAGATGATACTATAGGTGGATACATTCAAATACACATTCCATAGATATATTTTATGCTTATCAATTATCATGTTGCTAATAGAGGAACAAACTCATCATGAGCTACATTGCCCATAAATAGTCAATAGAGCTAGAATTTAAATTATATTTGTGGTAAATCTTCACTTTTTTTAGTGGATTTCAAGTTATTAACATTACTTATACCAAAGGATCCATGAGGTGGTTCAAAAGTTATGTGATGGAATTCAAATTTTTGTGATAGTATCTTTTTTTAGACTTTCTTAATAAATGCTTATCGAACACTTATGTTTATATAATATTACTGATATTCTTAATTTTATTTCTATTTATAAATATTATTATTATTATTTTTAATTTTTTTTAAATAGTTCAGATTTTCTCATAAATATCTTAGATATTTATTTTATATATGTATTTAATTATACTTCTTTATGCATCAACATATACATTTTCAATTAAAATTTATTGAATAATTTAAATTAGAAATTATGAAAATGAAATATGTTAGAAACATTTTTATATTTAATAATTTTACAATAACCACTAATGAGAGTTATAATCAAAGCTCAAATTGTTTAGACTATGCAAATATAGATTCATTCTTAACATTTTTCATTTATTTTGAGTCAAGAAAATAAAAGCATTACTTATGATTCTTACTCATCTTAGAACCATTGAAAAATTCTTATTTCTTTAAAATTTTGGATCAAAAAAATAAATTATTGCTAATATTACTCTATCATCTTATAATTTTCTATCAACCTTTAAAAAAATTCTTAAATTTTATTGTTTTGATTAAGGTAAAATATGAATTTTGAAATTGTTGAGACCCTTGTACAAACATAAAGGATCAACAAAGGATCCACACAACAAAACAACTAAAGAGGCAAATAGAACAAGTCTCACAAGGACCAACAACAATATTAGAACCAACAAAAGCACATGATTGCAAGAAACCACAAAGTAACAGGCTAGAAGCCAACTAGTCAAGGTGGTTTGAAACCAAACTTCATCAAAGGCCTCAAAATGGGGGCATGAAGGGAATGAAATTTCCTTCCATTGTTTGAGGGAGACAACTCAATTGAAGTACTTCCAATCACCACATAAAGTTTTCTCTTAACCTTGCAAGAATCATCAACCTTCATAATGAGGTATCTCTCAGAAGAATCCATCACCTTCCCATTAACATGAGACTAAGAACATTCATAAATATTGTTCTCAAAAGAGAGGTTTTTGGGCACCACTTGTGTAAGTAGAGAAAATCCTTACCAAGAAACTAGGGACCTCCCAAAAGAACCCAAGAGCAGTTCTCGATAAAATTGAAGGAGAATAGAAGAAATCCATTCATCAAATCCTTCATACTCACCAAACCTAAAGCAAACCAACAATCAAATGCCCAACTGTGAATAATGTCAATTTGTTTGATCAATGACCAAAAAATTTCCCAATAAGAGCATGTTGTGAGCCTATATAGGCTTTTTCCACCTACCTATCAGGAAGAGAAAGGACTGGGATATGAAATAAGGGAGTTTGAGGATCCAAATAAGGGGGACCTCCTTAGTCCTACAATCTAAAATCACTATATGTGGAGGAGAAGGGACTCCCTAAGCAATAAAGAAAGGATTAGGGGCCTTTATGATGGAAGGAGCCCCTAAATAGAAGCCCACAATAGGAGAAAGGGAGGTCATGGCCTCCACATCACAAACACCAAAAATAGGGGATGACATCAAGCTTGGCAAGGGAGACACTACATGATGAACCTTCAAAGGGTCAATATAAAACCCCTCTTGAGAGAGTTCTCAAGGTTACACAACTTGGTTTTAGTAAGGATAGGCTTAGCAGACCCCTTCTTCAAAACATTCTCAATTACCATGTGCATTTGAGCAACACATTGGGCCTCCAACCACATGGCCAGAAGCAAATCATCCTCTTAAACAACCATTTGACCAAACCCCTTAGAGGGCATAGACTCAACATATTGCAAAGAATTCAAATGAACCTCAAGAAGAATATTGAGGAGACTTTCATTCTCCTCCTCACCCAAAGCATTCAACTAAGGATCCAAAGCCTCATTGATACCTCCCTTGCCATCCTCATTGAAAAGGTCATCACCAACCAAACTATTAGAAGTGCCAACACCAACACCATTGCTGGAAAGATAGAAAGCCACCACCTTTGTCGCCAAGGAAAGTGGTCACAACATAGAGACATTGTGTTTGAAAAAAGCTGCCACCTCTATTGAGGTTGTGACACAAATCCATCATATTTGTAGAAAGTCTTTGCCATGGTTTTAGTCTCAAAACTATCCTTGGTGCCTCCATCACCTTCACCTTCATCCAAATCACCCTTGTCATCGCCTAAAGAAACCCCATTATTGTCACCACTATTGATTAGCATTTTCTCCATCACATAGATTTAACAACTTTAGATGTTATTATGTTACAATCTCTTAAAAACTATTGATACATTTTTAAATATGTGAGAAATATTTCAAATTTTATTTATAAATGTTGAAAAGACATCAATTATTTTTCTTATTATTTTCAATTAAGACATAATTTGCTTTATAAAACCTTCTTTATGACACCTTTCTCATTAATATTCCTTAAAATGACATAAATTTGTAAATGTAAGAGCTATATATTCATTCCAAAAATCTTAAGAATACATTTTACAACCAATATATTTTACAATATTAATGATAAGAAATTTACACCACTTTAAACAATTTTCTTCTTCTTTAGCTTATATATTATTCCTTTTCATTTCTTTTTTCTTGCTCACTTCATCTTGATAATAAATAATAAAATATAATCCAAAACAAAACATTAATAAGAAAATATTTACCCGATCAAATCCAAAAACTTAAAAAAATCAAGCTATGCATAATTTTAAACAAATGTACTTTATCAATTCTCTTTTCTAGCTTACTACATCACGATATTATATCATGAAATATGATGGAAAACGGAACATATATCAAAAAATTTATCACTTCTCTTTTCTAGCTTACTTCATCACGATAATATATCATTAAATATGATTAAAACGAAATGTCAATAGAAAAATATTTACACAATCAAATCAAGAAACTTCAAAAACTTTATCATTTCTCTTTTCTAGCTTACTTCAGCACAATAATATATCATGAAATATAATGTAAAATGAAACATCAATAGAAAAATATTTACATAATCAAATCTAGAAACTTCAAAAAAATTATCATTTCTCTTTTCTAACTTACTTCATCATGATAATATATCATGAAATATGATTACAACGAAATGCAATAGAAAAATATTTAATCCAATCCAAAAACTTCAAAAACTTCATCATTTCTCTTTTCTAACTTACTTCATCCTGATAATATATCATAAAATATGATTAAAACAAAACGTTGATAGAAAAATATTTACACAATCAAATCCAAAAACTTCATCATTTCTCTTTTCTAGCTTACTTTAGCAGGATAATATATCATGAAATATAATGTAAAATGAAATGCCAATAGAAAAATATTTACACAATCAAATCCAAACACTTGAAAAATTTATCATTTCTCTTTTCTAGTTTACTTCATCATGATAATATATCATGAATTATGATGCAAAATCAAACATCAATAGAAAAATATTTAGACAATCAAATCCAAAAACTTCAAAAATTTTATCATTTCTCTTTTCTAACTTACTTCATCACGATAATATATCATGAAATATGATGTAAATGAAACATCAATAGAAAAATATTTACACAATCAAATCCAAAAACTTCAAAAACTTTATCATTTCTCTTTTCCAGCTTACTTCATCACGATAATATATAACAAAACATGATGCAAAACCAAATATCAATAGAAAAATATTTACACAATCAAATCCAAAACTTAAATTTTTTTATCATTTATCTTTTCTAACTAACTTCATCGTGATAACATATCATGAAATATGATGTAAAACAAAACATCAATAGAAAAATCCAAAAACTTCAAAAACTTTATCATTTCTCTTTTCTAACTTACTCCACCACAATAATATATCATGAAATATGATGTAAAACGAAACGTCAATAGAAAAATATTTACACAATCAAATCCAAAAACTTCGACAAAAATTCAAGATACCCATAATTTAAAACAAATAGACTTATCTTCCTATATGAAGTACACATCTCCTATCATTAAGTCCACTGGTCATTAATCTGGCCCAAACTTGTACAATCCTATTCACCTTTGACATTTGTGGACACTATTGAAGATGGCAGAGCCTGTGAAAAGAAAATGTGGGTTCCAATGCCACGACACCACCACATTTTCAATGCAGCTTTATTACAATTCTTGATGCAAAATTTGTCCTGTGTTATTTTGGGTTTAGTGGACAATCAGCAAAGCGCACCACCCAACACAGATACTTTCAATTATAATTTCATCTTGCCCATATACATCGGCTAATGGGAGCCCAGGACAATATTCTCTCCTGTCTCACATCAGTGTCGTGCATATTTGGCTTGTAACTGTTCCAACTTATGTCTGTTTCATTGAGTTTTAGCTATGTACCAGCTGTAATATATGCATGGGGATGCTGGAAATCCTAACTTATGCTGAGAAAAGGCGTTCCCATCATCTGTACTCCAGTTATTCTTTCCACTTTATGGACAAACCATGTACTATAGTCCATGAAGCTCTTTACATTCGGATCCCCATGTTCCCAAGTTTCAAAAACAGTTAAATCTGTATCCTGAGGGTGTACTGTGCCATCCACGTGATGGGTACGGAACAGTATCTGGGTGGGATTGTATTATATTATTGGGTTTTCAATGGTACCCACTGTGTTTCCTCATCAGCAGTTAAACGTTAAAATTTCTATTTCAGTGATGTTTTAGCTGCAGTTAAGTTATCTTTACAAGGCACTGCGTGTAAAGACAGAGGAAATGTTCCTGAGCAGAATCACTCTTTTTTAATGCAGACCTGTCACACCCTTAAGTCTATATGGGTATCAGCACAAAGCAAAATAACAGACTTCTAGACAGTTAGAGCATATATACGAGGAGGGGGATCTTGGTCATCCGATTTTTTTCATACATCAGTGGATACAGAGTAACCTCTCATCAATCATTATTATCAACACTTTTTTTAGTTTTTTTCTTCAGTAGTCACTTGAGTAGGAGAGATTAAAATTTTCATAGTTCATAATATTATCTTGAAAGTTCTCGGAAAAGATTATGTGAGTTTTTTCTTCATTGAGATTTGCTTTCACAATTTTAGTGAGCACTACATGTAAATACAGAGGAAATATTACTGATCAGAATCAATATTTTTTAATGCAAACGTGTCTTCTAAATAACAATGTTAAAAGGATTTTCATAGAGACAAGAAGTTAAAGACTTGTCTTAAATTTTTTGGATACGATTATGTAAGTTTTTTTCTTCAGCAACAATAGATAGGCAAGAAGTGTTTTTCTTCTACGTGCAACTTAAAAGTTAGGTATATTGCTGGTTAACATTGTCAACAAGATTATGGAAGCTTTTTTCTTCATCAATATTTCTGATTACAGTTCATCATCTCATCAGAATGAGATAGCAAGAGATAGGCAAGACATATTTTTCTTCCACGCGCAACTTAAAAGTCAGGTATGTTGCTGGTTAAAATTGTCAATAAGATTATGTAAGTTTTTTTCTTCATCAATATTTCTGATCACAGTTCATGACCTCATCAGAATGAGATAGCAAGAGATAGGTAAGAAGTGTTTTTTTTTCGACGTCCCACTTAAAAGTCAGGTATGTTGCTGATTAAAAGTGTCAATAAGATTATGTAAGTTTTTTCTTCATCAATATTTCTGATCACAATTCATGATCTCATCAGAAAGAGATAGCAAGAGAAGTAATAAGTGTTTTTCTTCTACGCTCAACTTAAAAGTCAGCTATGTTGCTGGTTGAAAGTGTCATGATTTCAATCTTTTATTTAAATAGGTAACAATGAATTTATTTATATGTAGTGTATTGTTATTTATGTATTGTATGTATTTTTAAGTAATATATAAGTTATTATTTGGTTGTTAACAAATATGATGAATACTCAAGAATTTCTGAGAAAAATTATGTGAATTTGCTTGATTAAAAAAAGTTCATACAGATTTTAAAGAAACTATTCAGTGTTTATACAATAGATTGTGAAAATTTAATGTTTCTAATAAACATTATAATTAAGTTTAGCTTTATTACAAGTTAATTAAAAAAAAAGGAAACTCCAAAATTATGCAACTAAAATTTTCATAAAAATCACACAATATCAAAGACTGCTATGGTAATTTCATAATATAATCTAAAATATTGATTAAAAAGTTCTGCAAAATTTTCTTGAAAAATTAATACTATCAATTGTAAAAATCCTAAAGATAATATTTCTTTTAACACCTAAAGAACATGATAATGAGTGTGGCCGATAGATTGACTGGTATCCCTCCAATTAGAGGCCAAGGGTTCAAATTCTATGCTCTTACGGTCTCCCTCTCTCCAACTAAACTTAATTGAGAAGAGGAAAATTTATAGTGGCTACTAATTAGGATAAACAACCTAATATGTTGTGGGGTGGGTTCAAGAAGTTGGGTTCACTTTTACTAGAAGTCTCACAGAAAAATATGATAAAAACGAGCACACATTTTATAAAAAAATGGGTACAATTCATGAATGAGTGCCTAAACCTAAACTCCTACTGATATGGAATAAGTACCTATTTTAGTTTTTAAAATTGATACCTATTTCTATTTATGTGAATACCCATTTTTTTTAGAATGGGTATCATTCCATTAAATTTTAAATTTCAAACCTATATTTTTTCTTTTATTTTAGACTTGGAAATTCAAGTCTCAACCTTGGACCTATAAATATGATGTCATGTTAACAATAAGAGAAAAAATGATTCAATCTGATTAGCAATATGGTTGATGATTTTTTTATTCAATTTTTAAAAATCAAATTAAAATTTATTATAGTTAACATGGTCTAGTTTTCACATATATGTAATTTATTTTTATTTTTTATCTGTAAAAGGCCTAAGCCTAAGTATTTATATTAAAATATATATGCAAAATTACAAAATACCAAAATTATAGCACTGGTAAGGAGAAAGTATCTCGCAGTATATAATATTTAGATCATAAAACTAATCCTAAATTTTGATGCCACCAATTATGTAAACATTAGAGATACTATATGGTACCATCATATGCATTGCATAATAAAATTTGTAGTATCTGCATATATTTACTACAAAATGCATCATATATATTTATTAATCAATTTTAATGTAATTTTATATTTATTAATCAATTTTTAAATAAAGGAACTCTAGTATATATTACTATTTTTTAATAAATTTTAAATTAACTTAATTTAAAAAAAAATTGACCAACATAGATTATTCTCTACATGATGATTTTTTCATTTTACAATTAGTTTAATTCAAATTATGTTTTTTTTTATGCATAAATGAAAATTTCATTAATTTATAACAAAAATACATTCTGTTTGGTAAGCCATGATCCATACATAGCACAAGGGGCATGGCTAGAGTCATAGGCAACCGCTAGCCGACCCCAAAACAACCTGCAACCACTCCCCACACCACCGCATACAAAAACCATCCAGAAGCAGTGGACAGAGCTAACCAAGAAAACCCAAACACCGAGCACATGAACTCCCATTCAAACTACATCTTCTGTGCTCATAGCCACCAAGTGCTTCCAAAAAAGCACCTCCAATCTGTCCCCCAAGCCAGCCCGAGAAGTGTCCTGAGAGCCCTTAAAGGCACGAAAGCGCTACCATCCTGGCCACCACGGGGGATGTTTTCCCTAGAGCTTAGATGTGGATTCAAATGTTGATGTTCTTTTGTGCCCATCCGCACCTTCATTCGCTAGTTTGTCAGCCTCTACATTTGCTTCCCTAAAGGTGTGTCGAAGCTCAAAGGATTTGAAGCCTTGCATGACATTTATTGCATCATCTAAGAGAGGTTGGAGCTTCCAATTTAGCAACCTTCCAATTTTCAAGGCTTGGATCACAATCATTGAATCCCCTTTAATGACCACCCTCTTTACACCAATATTTTTGAATAAATCAAGGCCTCCCAGAAGGCCATGTAGTTCAACAACTGTGTTGGTGCCTACTGGTAAAGGAATCGAATGGATACCCAATGATTAACCCTAACTATTTCTTATTATGCATCCAACTCCTAAGATGCCCGGGTTTCCTCATGAAGCCCCATCAAAGTTTAACTTAAGCCAGCCAGCTTGGGGAGGTTGCTATATTGCCTTTGTTTGTCTCTTTTTGGCCCCTTCTGTCTTGAAAGCACCAGCCTATGGTACTTTTAAACCATGCCAACCTTTTCACATCTGTGCATCCCACTTTGTAAAGCAAAGATCTTTGCACCTTCCATTAGCCACCCTGTTATTCACTAATCCCACTATCATTGCTTCCAGGCAATTGATGAAAGTTGGCAAGCTCCGTTATGTTTCTGAGTATAATCTTCTATTCCTCTCTTTCCAAACTTCCCATACCAATGTGGAAGGACTTACTAACCAAAAGACCCCGTACAAAGAGCTCTATTTGAGAATGGGCCATGACGAAAAGAGTGATTGAATGTCATTTTGTAGTGCCCCAACCCAACCAAGTTTGGCACATAGCCACCTCTAAACAACTTGGGAAAATGGGCAGTGAACAAACAAGTGGTTCGTATCTTCCTCCTTTGCTTTGCATAAAGCACACCTTGAAGGACCTTTGAATCCCATTTTGCAAAACTTGTCAATTGTCAACAGTTTTCTTTGAATTGCCACCCACACAAATGTGCCTGCTTTGGGTAGACATGACTTATTCCAACACAACCCCAATGGCAAGGGGGACTTCCTCTCCTCGACACACAATTTCGCATATCCTTCCTTTGCATTGTAGGCTCTTGTGGGTGAGCCATTCCAAACCAAGTTGTCTTCACTAGTTCTAATTACTATTGATCTATGTCCCAATATATCCAACAAAGCCTTCCTATCCACTTACGGAATGGGAATAGTGCTTAAGTCCTTCCATGACCAAACCAGCCGCCCCTCATACCACTCCTCTTTGAGGTAGTCTCTGACCTTGGTTCCCCACAACTATTGTAACACAAATTTTGACTATTCCATCATTAAGATACTGTCCAAGCGTGGATATCCCCTCATGAGTCCTCCCAAAACATTGTAGATTTCCCATCTTTAATGTCCCCAGTAAGATGTTTTAGAATAAGGGGACGACAAGTCTTCATGAAGTTCCAAATCCTTGAGCCCTGGGGTAAATCATTTGTGAGCAAGATACTATTCGCTGCTTCTCTGACAAGATACTTAAATGTTGCAGAATCCTTGCCCACTTTGCCTTGTTATTCTCATACATGCTCCAAATTAGCTTTGCTCCCAAAGCATGATTTTGTTTCAATATGTCACAAAGGGCCACCCCTCCATTCTCCTTTGCCTTGCAGACCATGTCCCAAGCAATGAGTGGATATTTCTTTTTCTTAGAGGCTCCCTGCTAGAAAAACCTTCTCATGTCCTTGTTAATTGTATTTGCCACAGTTTTGCAAAGAGCCAAGCATGATAGTAAGTAAATGGGTAAGGCTGATATCACAACCTTTAGCATTACAATCCTCCCAGCCCATGAAAGCCATTTTCCACTCCAGGAAGTCATCCTATTTCCTATTTTATCAACCAAAGGGTCCCATAGTTTGGAGTTACTTATACCCCACACTAAAGGAAACCCTAAGTATGTGATCGAAAATTTTCCAATTCCAAAATTAAGAACTCTTGCCACCCAAATTTCTTGACGATGAGGAGTATTGATGAACAAGACCTCTGATTTGATCTCACTAACTTGCTGGCCAGAGGCACTACTATACACATTCAAAATTTCTTTGAAAGCTGTCGCTTCTTCAACACTTGGAATTCTGAACAACAGGGTATCATCTGCAAATTTTAGGTGTGAGCAAGCTATCATTCCCCTTGTGACCTGTAAACCTTCAATTCTATCATGTTCAAACTCCTTGCTTATGGTGTGCCCTAAAGATTCTACCATCAAGATGTAAAGGAAAGGGGAAAGGGGGTCCCCTTGCCTTAGACCCCTAGAAGAGCTAAAAAAACCAGCAGGCTCACCATTAACCAAGACTAAGAAGTGAGGGGTTGAAATGCAGCAAAAGATTTAGTCAATCCACTCCCTGTCAAAACCAAATGCTTCTAATATTTTGCAGAGAAACCTCTAGTCTTCCATATCGTAAGCCTTCTGAATATCCAATTTTATTAACATCCCAACCTTTTTGTTGCTTTGCAGAGAGTGTATAATATCTTGTGCAATTATTGCACCTTCATAAATCGATCGACCAGGTACAAAGCCCATTTGCTCCTCTACTATCAAGGATGGTATTATTCCTTTCAGACGATTTTCTATTGCCTTTGATAAGATTTTATACAATGTGTTGCAAAGTGCAATCGACCAAAAATCTTCCAGAGAATTTGATTTCCCTTTCTTTGGAATCAAGGCTAAGAACGTGTTGTTTACCTCCTTTAGCAGAGTGCATTTTTCCATGGCTTCCTCAAAGGATTCCACAATATCAGCACCCAAGAAACCCCAACACTTCTAAAAGAAAAATGCTAGAAATCCATTTGGCTCAGGTGCTTTGTCTGGGTGTAGTTGAAACACAGCTGCAAGTTAACTTCTTCTTTTGTGAAAGGATGCCGCAAAGATTGGTTTTGTTCCCAACTTACAAGCTTGTGAATATTCTTGAGGAGCTTATTCTGGGCAATCATGTTGGACCCTTCATTGTTGTTGAGCATATTTTGAAAATATCTTACAGCCTCTTCTGTAATTGCCCCTGCTCCTACAATACACCCACCATTACTCATGCAAAGATGATCAATCCTGTTTACCTCCCTTTGAACCTTTGTGGAATTGTGAAAAAACTTTGAGTTTCTATCCCCTTCTTTGATTGAGAGCTCCCTAGATTTTTGGTGCCAGTAAATCTCTTCCTTTGCCAATTGATCCTCTAGTTTTCGAATCAGTTTTTTTTCTTTCAAGAAATATTTTTCGTCCATTCCATATGCTAACATTGATTCATTTACACTTACCAATTCTCCTTCCAGCCTGGCCTTTTCCTCAAAAATATTTCCAAAAGTCTCTTTGTTCCATTGTTTCAATTTCTACTTCAGAAGTTTAAACTTCTTTACTACGCAAAAAAGTTTGTTTCCTTTTGGCTGATCATTGTTCCACCACTTTTCAAGCAAAGGAAAAAGTTTAGGATTCGTAAACCACATTTTTTCAAATCTAAATGGGCATCTTACTATGTTTTTGCACCAAGGATGTCAAGCTTTACTAGACAATGATCTGAGTCTGACTGTGGCATGTGCTGCAATCAAAGGTAAAAGGAAAGTTGCCCAGGTCACCACCAAAGAAGAACCTATCTAAACACTCTGATATGTTGTTGAATCCTATCCTTTGATTTGTCCAAGTATAAGTTCCCTTTGGCATTGCTATCTCGAGCAAGCCCTGCTCTGCAATGAAATTCAAAAAGTCTTCTTGAGATTTTGAATTTTCTTGGATTCCCCCTCTCTTATCACTGGTTCAAAGAAGGGCGTTAAAGTCCCCCCCTAGAATAAATGTTGAACCTTGTTGTGACTGCATGAATGTGCCTATCTTTTCCCACACTTATTTCTTGTTCTGAGTAGACATTGGGCCATACACATTGATTACGATAAGCTCTATATGCTCCTTATAGCTCCTAACCTTTGTTGCTAGCCAAGATTTATTTGCTGCAACCTCCTCTACACACACAACTTGTTTTGAAAGTGTCATTAGACCCCCTGATGCACCTCTCGCTTCCACAAACAAAAAATTTCAACCTTTGCTACACAACCTCCAAGATTCTACCTCAACTCTTACCAATTTTGATTCTTGCACCAATATTATGTCTGCCTTTGAATTTTCTAAAAAGCGTCTGAATAGACACGTCTTGTTAGGGGAGTTTAAGCCCCTAACATTCCAACTTATCAACCTCATAGCTCCTTGGGAAGGGTAGTGCCCTTCCCTAATCTTAGAAGCATGTTGTTGATTTTTTGCTGCCCTGGAGCCACCCCATCCAAAGTGCGCTTCTCCTCTTTGGATTTCCTTCCTACCTTCTTTTTATCACCACAATCTGGGTAACATTTCCTGGTCATTGTGGGTTTCACCCCACATTTTCCATCTGAATTGTTGTGATCCACTACCTCTACATGTTGATCAACCTTCTCGTGGCCCTCTTCTACCACAGTCAACACACCTGGCGTGCTTTTACCTTCTTCTGCACTAACCACCTTATCTGTCTCCTCTAAGTCTGCCAAATTCCAATTTGTTTCCAAAACTGGGGCTAATTGCATATTTGCCTCACAGCCAAGTTCATTTGCTTCCGCATATACTGTGGATGGAAAGTGCTCTGCAAAGGCCTTTGACACCTCCCTCTGCATTGTGTGAAGATCACTGCCTACTTCTAAGATTGTCTCCCATTCCCAAGGCTGAGGTTTTGCACCTTCAAACACAACCATTTTTAGGTCATTTCCTGTCACCTGGTCCAGTTTCATGTCTTCTTTTGGTGCTTCCACTTTATCCTCCATTGTTAGCTTCCCTAAATCCTGGGTGTCTGTGTAATTGTTGGAAGGCCCTTCCCCATGATCCATAATCCTTTTTCCTTTAGGGTTTGGGTTGCTGCTTGCCCAGAAGTTGCCATTTGTCCAACTATCTCTGAGAAAAAGTTGTTCCTCTATGAATTCCCAAAACAGGTGTTGGAAATACCTTCCCTCTGCATGAATTAACTCTAGATCCTCTTCAATATGGTTCCATGGTTCAATTTCAATGCATATCTGCATTCTCCCTTCATTACCCGAATTGATTGCCTCATCATCCACCTTTACCACTTTTCCCAAAGTGTCACCTATGCTCTCCAGTGCCTCCACACTCCATAATTTTGTTGGCAGCCTTGACAGGCCCACCCAAACCACCATTCTATTTGGAATGAAATTTCTCAACTTGAAGTTTCATCGCCAGGTGAAGAAATAAAACCCTTTCCCCTCAAACATCATCTCTTTGCTACCTAATATATCCTCTTTGATTTGAACAGATGCACATTCTATGAGAAAATAATTATCTTGTGGAAAGCTAATCTTCACCTCCTCACCCCAATTACTTTCCCACCACTGCTTCATGTCCTTTTTAACGAAACAACCACCCCACCATTTACCAAAGACTGCGAAGGACTCCAAATTTTCCCGCCTAGGTTTAGTTGTTTTTGAAGGAATTATTACTACTCTGCTCGAGCGAGCCCTAGGGTTTTCCGGTATATTATTTTCTCACCTCTCCTTCTCCACCCATGTGTTGCTTTTGTCTGGTTTTACCTTTTTCCGAATGTCTTTGTTGATCATCTCCTTGACTCCCTTGCGGATTCAAACTGGCTGGTGGTTTTTCATCTTTATCCCAATTCGCCTTCCTTTCGACATTAAAGTTGCGCTTGTTCCTTAACCACCCATTCCTCTTGGGATGCCCTGCCATCTTATGACCTTTAGTATGATCATAAGAATCTGAGCCTTTACTGATTCTTCCCTTGTTTGGAGCTCGCTGTCTCGGATCTATCCATGGCGGAGGCCTTTGCGCCCGCGAGTTTCCTTGATTGTGACTTTGTGTCCTTGGTGTCGGGTTCTATTTATCCTTTCGCCAATACAGAGGGTGGAAACAATCAACCCAACTACCATCCATGAAGACCCACTATGGTTGTTGGTTGTCCACTCCATCATTCTTCACTGGTGCATCATCTTCCTGTGGACTCCAATCTTCCACATCGTCACTCCACCTTCTACCCTGCAATTCACCTGCCTTTCTTCACACTTCCTCGCTAAGTGCCATTTTTTAATTTTTGTTTTATCTAATTCAAATTATGTTGCTTATACATGAGGGGTTTAAAAAAAAATAGGGCCAACAAACATTAATAAAAATTATTTGATTATGAAAAAATTATAAATGAAAAATATATCTTAACCACACTTCACCATCATTTTTATCTTTTCGTAAAAGGAAATAGAAAATTACTTTCGTTTAGGTTCAATTATTTTGGTCATACATGCATAAAAATATTTTTTATCATCTAGGTATTAGAATAAATTATATATTTGAAAACTAAAAACAAAGTCTTACATTTCTTATTTTTACATCATAATAATATTTTATGTTCAAGTTTTTTAAACTTTTATTTTTAGGAATACCACTTTCACTTTTTGGACAAAATGTGGACCCATTATCTTGCACTCTTACTATGATACTATTGGATGGAACACTAATAATACCAAGTCTCAGAGTTGAAATCCTAACCTTCATAGAAATAATAAAAAATTGTAACCATTTTTTACCCCTTATTACCCCCTATTTATCCCCAAGGAAACGGTTAGGTGGAATCATCTAATAAAACCATTCTTAAGATACTAAAAAATAAACGACATTGGCCATGACTGGCATCCTCAACTAAATCTGGCCTTGTGGGATTACTAAACTAGCATCCAAATATCAACAAGTGCTACACCAATTTCCTCAGCCTATGGTATTGAAGCAATCTTGCCTATTGAGGTCAAAATTCCTTCTTTGAGGGTATCTCTATAAAATCTTGTCAATGATAAAGAATATCAGAATGATGAAGGGTCCTCCCCTTTCCTACAGAATCTCACCACACACACACACACAGAGAAAGAGAAGCCAGACACAAGAAGAGAACAAATATGTTCATTTATTATTAGAATGAAATTACAGATCACATGCCATCTCATGGGCTTCTTACATGCATCTGCATATTGCAGATCTGAACCAACCTTCGTTCAACATTGTATGATCTTCTACTACTCCCTCATTGCTGTTTCACACGTATCCCTTCAACTCATATCATTCTTCAGTTCTTCAAGTTGGCCTCATCCTTTCCTGCTCTTCATGTCGTAGTATCCATTATCGTCCAATCAACACTCGATATCCCCAAGTAGTTATATCATAATCAACAATTCCACCGAGTTGGCCAATAGATAGGTATTCCACAACAACGATGCAGAATACATCAAGTATTGTTTCACCATGTGTCATACCCTAACTCATCAACTCATCATTCATTTACTTTCCCACCACTATCTCCTCATCGTTGTATCATTGGGACTGACTCAAGAGTCCTACTGATGAAGGAAGCCTTGACAATTAGCCTACACACTGTGGAAATCCATTGGGTCATCAAGGAAACAACACAGAAGGTTTTGCCGATGTAGCCAAGTCACACCAATCAGGCCATTGAGGAGACCTAGGTTGGATTTCCATTGAAGATGTTCATCCACACCGATAAAACATACGCTAGGCTCATGTGTGATTGGGCCATTGGGGAGACAAGGCATAATGTCTTGCCGATGAGACAAATCTCCACCGATGAACCCCATTTGTAACCTCCTCCAACACCATCGGTCAATCACTAGGACTAGAAGGATCATTCCGCTAATGAAGCACACACCTGTTGATGATATACATACCGCTACTCACCAGGATATCAGCCCATCGCTGGGACACTAGATGTTGTCTTGCCGATGAAACTCCACACATTTTTCTCACTTTAGTCATCAACATGTCATTGGGACTCGTAGGGAGTCATGCCAATAGGTCAAGGTCTTGCCGATAGAGCATGTTAGCCCTTATTAGATCTAAAATAACTCATTTTTTTTTTTGGTGATGCAGGATTGCTCATGAGCCCAGATGCTCCTACATCAGGCACACCGGGTAAGAGAAATAATCCTAGAGTTGGTAAACTCAGGAATATTGGAAGGCGCATGGGATGGTAATACCATGTTTATTCTTGATCCATAGTTGTTCCTTATTCATAGGAGCCTTTCCTCCTATATTCTTCCACTCCACCTCAACTCTCAAGTCATCTTCATTTGTGTTCTCATGTTTCTCTAAAAAACTTCTTACCACTGGACCACCTCTAGGCCCACCACACCCTTTTGGGCTGCTACTCCTTGTGCCTTTATTGCACTACTGCAATAAATCATAACTTAATTTTCTCTTTCCTCTTGAAACCTGATCTCTGAACGACTTCAAATTACTACAATTACTTCATTCCTCTTCAGCTACTTGTTGCTTCTCTACACTGCAACAAACAATAGAGCTAGATTCTTGTAGCTTCTTTTCCTTCCCTTTTAGAGGATTCAACATATACTGCTGCCCATCTTTCTGGATGGTGTATGCATTCCTCCTACCATCATAGATGGCTTCCTTTTCAAACTACCATTGTCTATCCAACAACACATGACACACTGTCATAGGCATCATGTCGCAACACCTTACTTTTGTAAGAACCAATCTGAAAACTTACTAAACACTGTTCTCTCATAGTCATTTCATGCTCCTTCTGCAACCAACAAACTTTGTACAAACTAGGATGCTTATTCCTCTTCAAACCTAGTTTTTCCACCATTTTCTCTGAAACTAGGTTATCTATACTACCACTATCTTCACCTGCTATGGGTCTCTAATGTCCTCCAATTCGAAGTACTCCTCTAGCTGTCCAATCGAATCAATTAACTCATCTAGATTTAACATTCTAGAAAATTTCAGCAAATCCATCTTATTGCTCTTCGTTATTTTTGAAAGAGCTCTCAAAAATATTTCTTGTTTGACATCTACGGGCTATTCTTCCTCTTCCACCTCCTCCTTCTCTTCTTCTTCTCTTTCGTGTTCTTCACCTTCATTTTCTTCCTTGTGCTCATGTTCTCTTCTTCTTCTTCTTCTTTCGCTTCTGTTACCAACACCTACTTCTCCCTAGTTTTTGATACCTTCAATAACCATGTCACAAAATCTTTCAAGTGCACCCTCTAATCTAGGTTTTCCTCTTGCTAGTCGGGGTGACATCTCTTCCAATCGATGGTTTGAGCTCTCAATTGTTTGGGATTCCACACACACCCACAACAATCCTTTCGAGCTCTACACTTCCATCACTCTCTCCCATAGATCCTAGTGGATACTCTCCATGCTCAAAAAAACTTGGTTCTAATACCACTTGATGAAGGATCCTCCCCTTTCCTATGGAATCTCACCACAAACACACACAAAAAGAGCAACCAGAGGCAAGAAGAGAAAAAATATGTTCATTTATTACTAGAATGAAATTATAGATCACATACCATCTCATGGGCTTCTTACATGCATCTGCAAATTATAGATCTGAACCAACCTTCGTTCAACACTGTATGATCTTCTACTACTCCCTCGTAGTTGTCTCACATGTATCCATTCAGTGCTTATATCTTTCTTCATTTCTTCAAGTCGGCCTCATCCTTTCCCGCTCTTCATGTCATAGTATCCCTTATCATCCAATTAACACTTGAGATCCCCAAGTAGTTATATTGTAATCAACAGTTCCATCGAGTTGGCCAATAGATAGTTATTCCACAATAATGATGTGGAATACATCGAGTATTGTTCTGCCACTTGTCGTACCCTAACTCATCAAATCACTGTTCTATTACTTTCTCACCATTGTATCCTCATCATTGTATCATTGGGACTGACTCAAGAGTCCTGCCAACAAAGGAAGTCTTGAAGATCAATCTACACACTATGGAAATCCATCGAGTCATTGGGGAAATAACACAAAAGGTTTTTCTGATGTAGGAAAGTCACATTGATCGGGCCATCGAGGAGACCTAGGTTAGAGTTCCACTGAAGATATTCATCCACGCTGATAGAACATATGTCAGGCTCATGTGTGATTGGGCCATTGGGGAAACATGGCATAATTTCCTATCGATGAGACAACTCCCCATCGATGAACCCCATTTGTAACCTTTTCCAACACCATCAGTCAATCACTAGGACTAGAAGGATCATTCCGCTGATGAAGCACACACCTATTGATGATATACATACCACTACTCACTAGGATATCATCCTATCGCTAGGACACTAGATGTTGTCCTGCCGATAGAGAATTGTCTAGCCAATGAAACTCCATTCACTGTTCTCCTAGTATAGTCATCGACATGTCGTTGGGACTCGTAGGAAGTCACACCGATGGGTCAAGGTCTTGTCGATAGAGCATGTTAGCCCTTATTAGATCTAAAATAAATTAGTTTATTTTTTTGGTGATGTAGGATTGCTTGTGAGCCCAGATGCTCCTACATCACAATATCTAGATTACAAGAGCTCTAGCTGTTAGATGAAAGATGTTTAAAGGAACTCAACCACCTTCAAGCATATCAAAATCATCTTTGGTGCAACTACAACAATAAAATCAAGAATAGGATTTTCCAAGTGGGTGACCTATTATTAAAAGAGAATCAAAAGAATCAACTCAACTAAGAGGGTAAAAGAAAGTTTGAACCTAATTGGTTGGGACTATTTGTGATCACTGCAAGTTATGGCTTAGGAGAATATCGGTTAGCTATCCCTGAAGGAGAAACCTTATCATAACCCATCAAAAACATTTATCTCAAGAGATTATATACCTAATTGGTTGGGACTATTTGTGATCACTGCAAGTTATGGCTTGGGAGAATATCAGTTAGCTATCCCTAAAGGAGAAACCTTATCATAACCAATCAACAACATTTACCTCAAGAGATTATATACCTAACCGATTGGAATGTCCTAGTAGAAAATAAAAATAAAAAACAAAAAATCCTATAAAAGGAAAAATAAGAAAAATAGTAAAGATAAATAAATCATCCTTTAAGTGAAAACCACTTTGGTGGCACTTTTAGGATATGTACCATGGTGAAAACTTGGTAAATAGGCGCCATGTATGAATAAGCTCCACCCATCATCTACCAAAATCTCTTTTCCAGATATTCATCTTATCCATAATACATTTAACCTCTTTTCTTACCCATCCATCTATCCAATACATAATAAAATTGGTATTCAACCATGGCTTGATAACTTTTTAATTGTTTAACATTCACCATACCATCTCTATCCCCATTCACATAAATGCACCTATCCACGATAATGCAATCATATGCCTACCTAGAGGCTTCTCCTATAATAGGTAGAGGGATTAGATTCTTCCAAAATATTTCAAAAAACACTTAAACATTCAAATATCCCAATAAATACCAAAACATCCAAATATTCCAAAAACACCAAAACAAACTCAAAAATTCAAAAAAATCCAAAAACAACCTCAAATAATCTTGAAAAAATACAAAAACATTCAAAATAAAAAATAAAAAAATCATCTCCATAAACTGCCCATCCATAATAAATCTATCATCGTACTTTCCTTTGGCAAAGCAAAGAAAAACAAATGTACAACAATTGTTGAAATCTAGCAAAATCATGCAAAAAAATTGAAAGAACTTGATCATTGTCAAACAAATCAATGCCTATGTATCAATTTCCTAACATCATCATCAATATCAATATCCAAATAACTTCCTTAACGGATATATCATTACTGCAATAGGCATCATCACTAGATAACATCTATAACAAAAATATTTGGCAAGAGATATGACAACTTTGTTTTGTTTGTCTTTTGGTATTTTTTTTTATTATTTATCTTATTTTCCTATTTCGACGTCTCTCGAGGATATCAAAAAAGATAAGAGGAAAAGGAATGGGTCATGGTCAATGTTTTCAAATGTCATGTTTGTTGGATGTTCTTGTAATATTACCATAGCGAATACGTTCCTTGTGTGTAGAGAAGTCATTTCAGGCAACATAAAAATAACCTTTTGCATATTAGGTTCTTTATACCTTCTCGTGCATTGGTTTAAATTACTCTGAACCTGTATATCACACAATCAAAATAAGGTTTTTCGTATGTATGGCATGAGCAAGAATACTCCTCTTGTTTGCAGAGTCAAATTCCATACAATAGATACAAAGTCACCCTGGTTCTTCATACCTTTGTGCATAATATCTATTTGCTATATTAAATAAGGATTGCTATGATAAAATTACTTAGTATACCCATAAGCAAAATCATAACGATCAATTTTTCAAATCACAATCAAAAACCATCATCCATAGTCCATAATCACAATAAATGGATTTTCATCAAAATTGGATCAATATTGCTTATTCTTCTATCTAATCCATCCATCCATCCATCATACTAATATTTCTATCCAAGTATCATGACATACACAAAAACATCAGCCACATATTGCATCCATAAAATCAAATTGCTCATCTATCAAAATCTTGCATCCACAAAATCATTAGTCATCTATCAAAATCCTACATCCACAAATGTGTTGACATGAAATGTGTAAATCTTCAAAAAATTTCTCCTTGTCAACCAAGATGAAATATGTACACATGAAACGTGCAATGGCCATAATAAGTTAGTTCCAAAACATTCACAGGACTCAATATACCAATTCAGCCCAACAAACACTTAACCTTCCATGCATTAACTCTAGACCACATGTAGTACTAGAGATACCAGATAACATTATACTGATCATATCACAAGTATTAAATGACATTGAAAAACATTCTCATGCACCCCTTTTACATCTTCACACAACATTATCCCAGTGCAAGCAAAGAGATGTTGGGCCAAAAAATAGACTTTGGACCCAATATATCTTACAAACCTAGAAAAAATAAATGGTTGTGTGCACCAAGCTGTGACACAAAAATGGCTCTTAAGATGCCACTTTTTTTCTTTTTTTTTTTAATCTGAAATCAACAAAATCTGATGTGCACGAGAAAATGAAGATATTTACACTCAAAATTTGAAGATGCAAAAAGAACAAGAGTTGAAGTGCTCCAAGTCTAGTTTCTAAGCTACTATTTTTTTTTGAAAATATTGAAGATTAAGGGTTTCAAAAAGGGGGGGGGAAATAGGTCATGTTTTTATAAAAAAAATAGCATAGCGTCTGAGACCCCCCCTTTTTCATTAACTTTTTTTTAGAATTTTAAAATTTTGAATGGTGAGAAATTAGCTAACACCATGTAGTTTATCCCCATTCTTTCGGCTAATTTTTTTAATGAATATATAATATTTTATGAATTTTTGAAGTGGACACATCTCGAAAAGCTAAAATTTGAGAGTGCTCACCCCCTAATTTTTTTGAAAACTAATCAAACATCGATTCTTTTTTTCATCATGTGTAGAATGGAGTTAGTTTTAAAAAAATGTAATTTTTTTCAAGATTCGATGAATGAGTAAAAATATATCATAAAACTAGCACATGTTGTTTTTTGACAAAAAATGAAGTCAATAACAAGAGAAGCTATGGATGAAAACCTTCACATAATCAAAATGCATTTTTTTTTATATATTTATATAGCTAAGAGAGATCCTAACATCATCACAATTTTTTTATAAACTCGCATTCAAAGATGTGCAAATGTGATGGTTAGGTTCAACCAAAAATATGTGAAAATTTGGTACCGTCCTAAGAAAATCATGTCCATAAGCAACTCATTTGGCGAGTGCCAAATTTGGCACTCTCCACATGGCACATCCCATTTGGAACTCACCAAAGTGAAAATTTGGTACCGTCCTGAGAAAATCATGTCCATAAGCAACTCATTTGGCGAGTGCCAAATTTGGCGCTCTCCACATGGCACATCCCATTTGGAGCTCACCAAATTTGGTGAGCGCCAAATGGGATGTGCCATTTGGAGAGTTTCAAATTTGGTGCTCGTCAAATGAGTTGCATTGACAAAAAACTAACTTTTATTTCTATTTGTCTTTCTCCACCACTTTGATAATGCTTAGAGTTCACGATTTATGATCATTGATGAATATTTGATATTTTACCTTTCACTCCCTCTTTGCCTCCTCCCCTCTTAACCAATATGTACCCATTAAATCTCTCAACCCTCTCTAGGTCTCTCCTACACTCTCTTCCTTGTCTTCTATCCTTAGGGTTTAAGCTATAGGGTTGAGGGTTTAATGTATAAGATAATTCTCCCTCTTAGGTCTCTTCCTCCCTCTATCCCTCCCACCCCCTCTCTCTCAAGTCTCTCCCTCCCTCTATCCCTCTCATCCCCTCCCTCTCAAGTCTCTCCCTCCCACCCTAACTAGACAACTCTCTCTCACAAATTTCTCTCTTTGAATTCTCTCCCACTCCCTCTCTCCCTCACAATTCTCTCCTCTCTCTCCAGTCTCTCTCTCTCTCTCTCTCTCTCTCTCTCTCTCTCTCTCTCTCTCTCTCTCTCTCTCTCTCTTAGGTGTCTCCCACTCCCTCTCTCTCCCTCTCCCTCAAGTCCCTCCCTCAAAATATCCATCTCACTCCCTCTCCCTCTCTCAAGTCTCTCCCCCCCACCCTAACTAGATAACTCTCTCTCTCCCTCTCAAGTCTCTCTCTCTTAGGTCTCACTCCCTCCTAGCCTACCTAGAAAAATATCTATCACTCCAACCCCCTCTCTCACACTTCCTCTCTCTTATGTATCTCCTTCAAAATATCCCTCCCAACCGCTCTCCCTCTCTTAGGTCTCTCCCCCCACGCTAACTAGATAAATCTATCTCTCCCTCTCAAGTCTCTCTCTTAGGTCTCACTCCCTCCTACCCTACCTAGACTACTCTCTCTCACTCCAACCCCCTCTCTCACACTCCATCACTTTTAGGTCTCTCCCTCAAAATATCCCTCCCACCACTTTTACCTCTCTCAAGTCTCTCCCTCCCATCCTAACTAGATAACTCTCTTTCTCTGTTGTAGTAGTCTCTCTCTTAGGTCTCACTCTCTCCCACCCTATGTAGACAAATCTCTCTCACTCCAACCCCCTCTCTCACACTCCCTCTCTCTCTCTCTCCCTCTCAGGTCTTTCTCTCTTTGTCTCTCTCACTCCATATCCCTCTCTCAACTCTTTATCTTTCTCTCTTCCTCTCATCTCTTTCTCTCTCAAGTCTCTCCCTTAAAATATCCCTCCCAACCCCTCTCTCTTTCTTAGGTCTTTCCCCCCACCCTAACTAGATAAATCTCTCTCTCCCTCTCAAATCTATCTTTCTCAGGTCTCACTTCCTCCCACCCTACCTAGACTACTCTCTCTCTACCTCCAATCCCCTCTCTCACACTCCCTCTCTCTCAAGTCTCTCCCTCAAAATATCCCTCCCATCCTCACTAGATAACCCTCTTTCTCTGATGTAGTAATTTCTCTCTCTCAAGTATCATTCCCTCCCACCCTACCTAGACAAATCTCTCTCACTCCAACCCCCTCTCTCACACTCTATCTCTTCCTCTCAAATCTCTCTCTCTCTCACTCCAACTCCCTCTCTTAGGTCTTTATCTTTCTCTCTCCCTCTCATCTATCTCCCTCTCAAGTATCTATCTCTTAGGTCTCTATCTTAGGTGTCTCCCACTCCCTCTCTCTCAGGTATCTCCCTCAAAATATCCCTCCCAACTCCTCTCCTTCTCTTAGGTCTCTCACCCCACACCAACTAGATAACTCTCTATCTCCCTCTCACCCTACCTATACAACTCTCTCTCACTCCAACCCTCTCTCTCACACTCCCTCTCTCT
The DNA here is from genome assembly GCA_007258455.2 of Sequoia sempervirens. NCBI lineage: Eukaryota > Viridiplantae > Streptophyta > Pinopsida > Cupressales > Cupressaceae > Sequoia > Sequoia sempervirens. The sequence goes on from VDFB02136867.1 coordinate 49,666, forward strand.
TAGGTCTCTCCCTCAAAATATCCCTCCCAAACCCTCTTTCTCTCAGGTCTCTCCCCCCACCCTAATTAGATAAATCTCTCTCTCCCTCTCAAGTCTCTCTCTCTCAAGTCTCACTCCCTCCCACCATACCTAGACTACTCTCTCTCACACCCACCCCCCTCTCTCACACTCCCTCTCTGTTAGTTATCTCCCTTAAAATATCCCTCCCAACCCCTCTCCCTCTCTCAAGTCTCCCCCCACCCTAACTAGATAACTCTGTCTCTCCCTCTCAAGCCTCTCTCTCTCTCTCTCTCTCTCTCTCTCTCTCTCTCTCTCTCTCTCTCTCTCTCTCTCTCTCTCTCTCTCTCTCTCTCTCTCTCTCTCTCTCTCTCTCTCGAGGTCTCACTTCACTCCCACCTACCTAGACTAATATCTCTCCTCCAACCTCCCACTCTCACTCTGCCTCCAAAAGTATACCTCCCAACCCCTCTCCCTCTCTTAGGTCTCTCCCTCCCATCCTAACTAGATAAACCTATTTATTTAATGTAGTAGTCTCTCTCTTAGGTCTCACTCCCTCCCACCCTACCTAGAAAAATCTCTCACTACAACCCCCTCTCTCACACTCCCTCTCTTCCTACATCTTAGGTCTTTCTCTCTCTCTCTCTCTCTCTCTCACTTCAACTCCCTCTCTTAGGTTTTCATCTTTCTCTCTCCCTCTCATCTCTCTCCCCCTTAGGTATCTATCTCTCAGGTCTCTCTCTCAAGTTTCTACCACTCCCTCTTTCTCAAGTCTATCCCTCAAAATATCCCTTCCAACCCCTCTCTCTCTATTAGGTCTCTCCCCCCACCCTAACTAGATAACTCTCCGTCTCTCTTTGTCTCTCTTTGTCTCTATCTCTGTCTCTATCTCTCTGTCTCTCTGTCTCTCTGTCTCTCTCTCTCTCTCAAGTCTCATTCCCTCCCACCCTACCTATACTACTATCTCTCACTCCAACCCCCCTCTCTCACACTCCCTTTCTCTCAGGTATCTCCCTCAAAATATCCGTCCCACCCCCTCTCCCTCTCTCAAGTATCTCCCTCCCATCCTAACTAGATAAACCTCTTTCTTCAATGTAGTAGTCTCTCTCTTAGGTCTCATTCCCTCTCACCCTACCTAGAAAAATCTCTCACTCCAACCCCCTCTCTCACACTCCTTCTCTCCCTCCATCTCAGGTCTTTCTCTCTCTCTCTCTCTCTCACTCCAACTCCCTCTCTTAGGTTTTTATTTTTCTCTATCCTCTCATCTCTCTCTCCCTCAGGTATCTATGTCTCAGGTCTCTCTCTTAGGTGTCTCCCACTCCCTCTCTCTTAGGTCTCTCCCTCAAAATATCCCTTCCAACCCCTCTCCCTCTCTTAGGTCTCTCCCCCCTACTCTACCTAGATAAATCTATCTTTCCCTCTCAAGTCTCTCTCTCTCACTCCCTCCCACCCTACCTAGACTACTCTCTCTCACTCCAACCCCCCTCTCTCACACTCCCTTTCTCTCAAGTATGTCCCTCAAAATATCCCTCCAAACCCATCTCCCTCTCTTAGGTCTCTCCCCCCACCTTAAGTAGCTAACTCTCTCTCCCTCTCAAGCCTATCTCTCTTAGGTCTCACTCCCTGCCACCCTACCTAGACTAATCTCCCTCAAGCTCCTCCTATTTAGTTCCCAATCAAGCTTCAACTATTATAATAAAAATTAAAGACATTAATAAATAGAAATTACATTATTAAAAATGATATATTTAACAGAATAATAAATTACCACATCCAAATGATCTCTCTCCTTAATTGGAAGATCCACATGCTCAAGCTTTGGCATCCCAAAGTCTTATAGAAACCATCCAAATAGAAATTAAACTAAAAATCAATAATCATTTGATTTTTCAATAATAAATAGTTGTAACAATGAATGCAATTTGAAATTTACTAATTTTCCTCATACCCCCATGAGATCCATCAAACTATCTATTACGGAAGATACACCACACTCCATTTCACTATCAACACCAAGAGGTGTTTTTGCTTGCATCATCTAAAAATAAAACAACAAATTATTTAATCACAAAAAACTAGAATAGTGATGCAAGTCATGGCTTATAATGTATGAGATAATCATCAAAATTTTGAGTACTTATTGAACTATATATTTCTTAATATTATGCTTACTATTTTCCCTATCCATAGCTTGTCTGAAAGCACCTATTTTAGGCTTTTATCCATAGCAGCAAGGCAGTGAATTGTTTGATAAAATTCTTTGGTAGACATGTATAAAAAATGTGGCAGCATAGAGAAGGCAGTGAACTATTTGAAAAAATGCCTCAAAGAAATGCAGCCTTGTGGTGATGGAATGCCATGACAAAAAAAATTGTCATGTCATTCCATCACCTTTTTTTGTCATGGCATTCCATCACCACAAGGCTGCATTTTTTCAAATAGTTCATTTCCTTGTCTATGTTATTATGTTGGGATGGGGTGGATGGTATAGCGTGTTCTTGGTTATGAGATGGAGGGGAATCATTACATGAAGAGGGAGGGATGTTTTGATAATGAGGGGTAGAGGATTATTAGATAGGGTGGTGAAAGGAAATCAGAGTGTGAAAATGCATTCCTAATACTAATCTTTAGGAGTGAGATACATAAATCTTTCAAAAATTTGCAATTATATAAAATAAAGATGCACATACATGAATAACATGAATATATAATAAAAAATGAAAACTATATTTTACGTGGGAAAACCCTTATGGGAAAAAACCCACATACCAAAGTAGAGATCTCTTGTATTACAATAAAATCTTAATTACATACAAGTCATAGATCTATGCTCTTTCAGGTGTCAATTCACAAAATAAATTTAACAACATTAACATTACATTCACTCTGATCAACTCTTCACACTATTATTTAATGCACTATGGCACTACATTATAGACTTCTCAAGTGTTTCCAAAAAATCAACGTTCCAACTTCCATACTAGACAAATAGTCACAAACCATCTTAACCATCACTACCTTCTACCTCCATCGAAGTCCTATCGAAATGCCAAAGGGACATTGTAGCAACTCCTATTACAACAAAGCCTTACCAATGAAGTCCTAGTCTTAATCACAATATCGCAAAGCCTTTGTTGACTAGTTGTGGGATTGCATTTTGCTTCTACCATTCCGTTGGACCATCGCAACACCTCAACCTATTGCCATAGACTCTCTCATTTGACCATTGCATGATGGTGGGATCTATACCACACCACCGCAATCCATCTCACAGGTTGTCGTGGGATATCAGGATATCCCACACTATCACAAGCCATCTCTTAAACTATCACAGGGTGGTGGGATGGCCCGCACACCTGCTAGCCTCTCCAACCACCATCATGGGGTGGCAAGATGAACCCTTCTCTATCACTGACAATTTTACGGACCACTGCGGGGTGGCGGTATGGCCCTACATACCCACATAGGTTGATGAAGACCACCGCAGGATGATGGGTAACACCAACTCACACCCCTCTTAGCTGCACCCTGCAGTACTGTGGTAAAGACCAAAATGCAAAACTTTGGAAGTATAAGTTTGATGGAAACTAATCTAGGGTTTCAAAAATGAGTTTGAGACACACATTCTCAACATCCTCCCACTTGACAAAGAACTCACTAAACCCCTTCCAATGCTTGAAGTCAATGAATATTCTAGGCCCCAAGGCCCATCGAATTGGTGCAACATTTGAACTTATTCGTGCTCATAGGCTTCGTCAATGCATCAAAAACATTCACCAAAGTATCAATTTTTTCCATACTAACCTTTCCATCCTCCACCATATCATGAACAAAGTGGTACTACACATCAATATGTTTCGTCATGGCATGGAAACTTGATTTTTTTTCCAAAAAAATGGCACACTAACTATCACAAAAATAAGATTATTCCTTGCATCAAAGCTAACATCTAAAAGTAAATCTTCTAAGCCAAATGGCTTCTTTGTAGGCATGAGTTTCTTCCATGTACTTAGCCTCAGTAGTGGATAAAGTGACTACAGCCTACCGCTTTCTCATCCAGCTAACTGCACTACCAAACAACGTGAATACATATCCACTACTGGATCTTTTGCTATCAATGTCCCTTGCCCAATCAAAATCCACATACCCATGAATGCTAAATAAAATTTGAGATCCAGTAGAGTAATCATGATAACATAAGAAGTACTCAGATGTACCCTTCAAATACTTGAAATCTCTGTTCACAACATCTCATTGCAGCCTTCTTGGATTAGCCATAAACCAACTAAGCACTCCCACTGAATGGGAAATTTCTAGCCTGGTATAGACCATTGCATACATTAAAATGCCAACCGCACTTCTATAAGGCATCTTGTTCATGTCCTCTATTTTAGTAGGATATTTTGGACAACTTTCAACAAAAAGTTTCATTCCCTACAACACTAGAACAACTAATTGCTTGCAATTTGTCATATTAAACCTCTCTAGGACAAAATTTATATAATTTCTTTGGTAGAGCCAAAGTCTTCTATTTCTCCTATCCCTTCTAATTTCCATCCCCAGAATATACCTAGATGAACCTAGATCCTTCATTTCAAACTGTGTTGAAAATTGAGACTTCAATTCAAAAATCATACCCTTACTATTCCCAATGAACAACATGTCATCCACATACAGAGAAATAATAAGAAGATGACCATTCTTAATATTAAAGTAAACACAATGAATAGACTTTGGTCTCACAAATCCCAAAGACAACACATAGATATCAAACTTCTGGTACCACATTCTAGGTGACTACTTCAAACCATACATAGATTTCTTTAATTTTCAAACCAAGTTTTCCTTACCTTTTTAAATGAAGTGCTCTAGCTAGGAAATGTAAACATCTTCCTTCAAATCACCATGAAGAAATGTTGTCTTCACATCCATCTGCTGAATCTCTAAGTCATATGCAGCTGCAAGTGACAATAGAAATCTAATAGACATCAACTTAGCTACAAGAGAAAATATTTCTCCATAATCAATCCCCTCCACCTTGGAATATCCTTTCGCGACCAACATTTCTTTATGCTTCTCAACACCCATTTACATCCAACAGGCTTTCATCCTTTAGGAAAAGGTACCAGATCCCACATTTCATTCTTCTTCAATGATGCCATTTCTTCATTCATGGCTTCCAACTAGGAATCTGAAGTAGACATACCCATAGCCTCTCTAATAGTCCTAGGCTCATCAATGCTAGCAATCAAAGCATAGGTACAACTGGAATCCAACATAGAATAACCAAACCTTCCAGGTTTCCACTTAACACATGTAGGCCTCCTCACAAATTGAGGTTGAGGTTCTTCATCTTGTTTAGAACTTTCAGAGTTGGTGAGCTCTCCTTACTAACAGGTCCACTAGGAGCACATAGTTCATCCTTATCTAGAGTAAGAGGAAATTCAACTACCTCCTTTTCTTCTTCTTTCACCTCTAGTTGCAGCTCAACTATAGAAGCTTTCAGCTCACTGAAGATCACACTTATGCTATACAACACCTTCTCTGTAACTAGATTCTAAAGCATGTACCCTTTCACACCAATTCCATAACTATTGAAGATATCTTTTATAGCCTTGTTCTCTAGTTTAGATATTTTTTCACTAGGAACATATGCATATTCCTCATAGCCAAAGACTCTAATATGTCTCAACAAGGGCTTCTTACTAGACCACGCTTCCATAGGTGTCTTTTCCACAAGTGCCAAATTGGGAGATCTGTTAATCAAATAACATGCTATAGATACAACCTCAGCCCAAAACTTCTGTTCTAGACCAACACTACTTAGCATAATTCTCACCCTTTCCATCAGTGTTCTATTCATCCTTTCTACAACTCCATTTTGTTGTGGAGTGTAAGGAGTGGTTTTATGCCTTTTAATTCTGTGATCCTTGCAAAACTTATCAAAATCTACTGAACAAAACTCACCACCATTATCTATTCTCAAACACTTTATTTTCCTACGAGTCTAATTTTCTACAAGGTTTTAAATTCCTTAAACTGACTGAAAACTTCAATTTTACTTCTGAGAAAATAAACAAATTCCCTTCTCGAATAATCATCTATGAATGAGACAAAATAAATAGATTTTGATAATGAAGGAACATTAACTGGACCAAACACATTAGCATGAATATAATCCATAATTCTAGAAGATTTATGAGGACTAGAATAAAATGAAACATGGTGTTTCTTTCCATATATGCAATGTTCACAAAAATCAACACAAGATTACAATCATCAAGCCCTTCAACCAGGATTTTATTTTTCAAGGTTTTTAAGCCTTTTTCACCAATGCAGCCGAGCCTTTGATGCTACAACATTGTTTTCTCTACTTAGAGATTCATCTCCAAAGAGTTTGTTTCCATAGGTCCAACACCTCCTTTCTCTACATGATCAGATTTACTTGACTTTGCAAAAGAACTATTACACTATACTACATAGGCATCTAACTTATATAGAGTTCCAATTCATGCACCCTTATCCAACACCATAGAGCCTTTATTCATTATACAAACACCATTTGAGAAAGAGACTTGCACACCAGCATCATTTTGATTACTTACAGGAAGTAAATTTTGAGCCAGACCTAGTATATGCATCACATCATTGATTCCATTTACTCTTCCATTAGGAAACTATATTCTGACTCTTCCACAACCAACAATCTCTAGGTGAGAATTATCATCCCGATACACCTTTCCACTAGCATACTTTTTGTACTTTGAGAACCAAAATTTATGAGAGGTCATGTGAAAGGAACTTGATTCGATCAACCAAACAGAATTTGATGCCTGATTCACCAAGCCTTCTATGAAGGCATCTGCATCACTCTAAGAAGAATCATTTTTCGAAAAAAAATATTTTTCTTTTTCTTCTTCTTCTCCTCTTTACAATCTTTTCGGATGTGTCTAGTCTACCCATAGTTCTAAGATTTCACCTTGGAATTTTTACTAGGAAAATTTGATCTCCCCTTTGACTTGGATTTTGAATTCTTGTCTTTTTTCTTGCCTTTATCCTTTGATCTTCCTCAAACAACAAGGGCCTCCTTGGTCATCTCAGAAGACTTCCTTCGCAATTCCTCTAACAACAGCAAAGCAACCACATCTTCCATCTTGAAAGTTGTTGTTATACTCCCAAAAGCCATTACCAGGTGATCCCATATGTCAAGAAATGAACACAATAGGAGCATGCATCATTCCTTATCATCTATCTTCATAGGTCAACATACCCCAATTGAGCAATGATCATATTAAACACATTCAAATGGTCTACAACAGATGGCCATTCCTCCATCTTCAAAGACTATAACTTCTTTCTTAGGAATAAATTATTTACTAGAGACTTTCCTTGATAAATGTAACCAAGCTTCTTCCACAAGAGTTTCAGTATCTTCTCTTCATGGAAATTCAAGAGAACTGAATCGGCCAAGCACTGTCTAATCAGGCCCTTGGATTTCTGATCCATTGCATCCCAGTCATCCTGCGAGGTTGCTGATGGTTTGTTAGAGGACACTACAACCCATAAATCTCAATCCATGATCAAATCTTCCATTTTGACTTTCCACAACTCAAAATTGCCACCGTTGAACTTCTCAATCCCTATTCTCCTAGATGTGCTCACTATCTCAAATTTGCAATAAGTTTACAATTGGATTTCTTTGTAAAACTCCAACTAAAAAAGATCAACACAAAAAACCCTTCTTACCCACAACGGCAACAGAGCTTGCCAAGCTCTGATACCAGTTGAAAGGAAATCAAAGTGCATAAACACCTTCCTAATACTAATCTTCAGGAGAGAGATACAAAAAATATTTCAAAACTTTATAATTATAGAATATAAAGATGCACATACATGAATAACATGAATTGTCAATGAAGAACGAATACCAAATTTTACGAGGGAAAACCCTTACAGGAAAAAACTCACACATCAAAGCAGAGATCTCTTGTATTACAGTAAAATGTCAATTACATACAAGTCATAGAGTTATGCTCTTTTAGGTGTCAATTCATAGAATGAATTTGGTAGCATTAATGTTACATCCACTCTAATCAACTCTTCACACTATTACGATGCACTATGGCACTACATTACAAAATTCTAAATCATTTCCAAAAAAATGACATTCCAACTTCCATATCAGACAAACAGTAAAAAACCAACTTAACCATCACTACCTTCTGCCTCCGTCAAAGTCCTATCACAATTTCGAAGGGACATTGTAGCAACTCCTTTCGATATGGAAAAGTCTTACAGATGAAGTTCCAATCTTAACTACAATACCACAAATCCTTTGTTGATCAGCCATGGGACTGCGGTTTGCTTCTACCATTTTGTCTGACCATCGCAACACCACAACCTATTGTCATACCGCACTCTCTCATCTAACCATCGTGTGATGGTAGGATCTATATTGCACCATCGCAAGCCATCTCATGGACTTTAATGGGAAAAAATGATATCCTACACTACTATAAGCCATCTCTTAGACTGTCACAGAGTGATGGGATGGCCCACACACCCACTAGCCTCTCCAACCACCATCACAGGGTGGTGAGATGAACCACACTCTACTACCAGCCATTTCACGAACCACTACAAGGTGCGTATATGGCCTCACACACCTACATAGGATGATGAAGACCACCACGGGATGGCAGGTAACACCGCCAACCCACACCCTCTTAGCTGCACCCTATCGTACTATGGTAAAAACCAAAATGAAAAACTTTGGAAGTTTGAGTTTGATGGCAACTAAGTTAGGGTTTCAACAGTGAGTTTGCGACTATGAACCTTAATCCAAATACCTGCAAAAAACAATGAATAAACACATTAAAAGGTGAAATGCAAGCAACAATAAGGATTCCTAAAGAAATTCATTTGAATAGCAAAAGAGATAGAAAATGAAAGGAAGAACACAATGAAACTTGAAATCATATCAAAATCTATTCTAAAGCAAGCAAACTCCTAATCTCTTGAGGGAATTGGTGCCAATTTGATGTGAAAGTTGGCCCTTTCCCAACTCCAATGATGCAATGTTGATTTGATGAAGAGATTTGATGAGTGATCCACTTTGTTGATGAAGATTGAGTGCTCCAAGCTAAGAACCTGCATAACCTAGCTAAGATTCAATGATAATGGATGAGGATTGCTAATGATTTGAGCATGGTAACTTTACTCAAATTGTGGATGCCAAAATGAAGAGATGAGCTCTTTACTTATAAATGAGATTGAAGGATGAATGTCCAAAATTGAGCAATGTGGGACTAACATTCATCCAATGGAAAGATGCCACTTGTCAACATGTGAATGGAGGAAGCTTGAGCACATTTTGATCAATGTGCAAATTTGAAATTTGAATTTGATGAGATGACATGTTTAGGGGGGGTGAAAGATGAGTTAAATGTCAAGTGGGAGACATGTAAGAGACAATGTAAGAGCTTTAAATGCTTTGTTGGATGGACATGTCAATTTGGGGGGAGATTTCAAATTTGAGAAATATTCCCACTTGGATGCCTTTTTTAAAATGAAACTAGGTGATTTATAAAACAATTAAATTGATTTTCATGTGCAAGTTGCAAAATCTAGAGGATTTGAGTGATTAGGATTAGCATTGATCATGATTTGATTAATTTAAATGATGTTAGTTGATTTGACCATTTTGACTTAGATTTTAGGATTTAAATAACTCAAAATGAGAAAATAATGATTTAGACTTAGTTAAATAAATATTTTTGATTTATTTAACCAAAGGGGGTGATGTTAGATTAAATTAGATAAATGTTTGATTTATTTAATTTAATTAGATGAATTTTGAGATTTAATCAAATAATATGGATTATTTAATTAAATCAAAGATCGGAAGATGAAGTGACCGAGCTAATTACACAGAGACAATGATTTAATTAAATTGAGGGATTTATTTAATTAAAAGGAGAATTATGATGACTTTAAGCTAATTACACAGAGACAATGATTTAATTAAATTGAGGGATTTATTTAATTAAAAGGAGAATTATGATGACTTTAATCAAATAAGGCTATTTGATTAAATGGTTAGATAGAGGGATAATTTAGGATGAGGCAATATTAGTAGATCAGGATTGAGTGTGCGATATCAATATGTATATTTTTGATGTCTACATTTTGCCCCTCTTTGAAGCGATGCACTTGTTGTGTTGGTTTAAAGAATAACCTTGCCATGATCAAAAGTAAAAAATTCTCTGATTTTTTCAGATGCCCCACTATTTCCCTAGCGAATGAAGAATTACGCCAGTATACTACCCCCTCGAGAGATTGGGCGAAGAGGTTTGATTTGAGGGTTGATCTCTCAAAAAAAGAGGTTCAAGATCAGTTCAACTCAAATATTTGATGTATACAGATTTGATGATGTAGACAGTCATCAACCATGGGTAGCCTCATGCCTATTTTGATATATTACACACACTTGATCATGATTTGTACCATGACAGTTACAATATTAATGATGAGATGATTATGATGCTTATATGCAATGGATGATATGATGATGCATGGATGATATGGATGCACATGATATGATATGATGATGCTTTTATGATTATGCAGTGGATGATAAATGTATGGTTTATGAGATGTTTAGAATAAGCAATCTATATTATGCAATGATGGGGATGAATGCATGTGGTATGATTAATGCTTTCTATAAGATATGATATGCAATATGCAGTATACTGACGGTTCGTGGATGCAAGATAGATGCAATGGTGATGATTTATGATTAATTGTCATGGTACCATGTTAGCACGAAAAGCAAGAGATAGAAGAAAACAAGAGATTCCAACAAGACATGAGATGATGATGATGATGATGATGATGATGATTACTTGCTGAGGAGTTGGGATTTTCAAAGGGCCAATTACCTTATGTTTGATAACACACATAGGCACAATGCATCAAGGTATAAAGAACCAGGATGTCGTTGTACCTAATGCAATGGACTTTGACTTGACAAGAAGATATGAGTATTCTTGTTCACACTTGACATACGGAAACCTTGCTAGGATGTACCTAACAAAGCAAGTATTCACCAAGTTTTTTTACAAGAACGTCCAACAAGCACAACTGACAAAAAGATAATGATCATTGCCCCATTCCTATCTCTCTAAATCCTTCGTTCGAATATCATCGAGAGGTCCTTGGAATGAGCACAATAAGATAAACCAAAAGAAAAGATCAAGTACATGAACAAGCCAATGTTCTTCATACCTTCAGCCAAAGGGATGTGTTTTGATAGGATAAGAATCCAAGGTGATACCCAAAATGATGCCCATTGTCAAAACGATATATCCTAGGACATGCATTGCATAGGATGATGATGGTTTGATAAGTTGATTGATAGGCTGTTGATATAAGGTTGATTGACATGTTTGAAAATGATCAAGAGTTTGATTTTGCATTTAAAGGTTTGTTGTTTGCTTTTGATTTTACGATTGAAGCTTTGCTTTTTCCAATTGTTGTGATTGTTTCTATTTGTTTTGTCAAAGGATGATGGCGACGATCAGTTTATTATGGATGATTGATTATTGTGGGTGATTGCGAGATGAGACAGATGGATTTTTTCAAATATTTGGATTTTTTTGATGTTTTGCAATGTTTTGAGGCTATTTTTTGGTATTTTTAAGATTTTACAAATGTTTTGATTTTTTATTTTTTTGAATGTTTTGGGGTTTTCTGAGATTTTATGGATGTTTTTGGGTTTTGATGTTTTTTGAATGTTTTTGGATTTTGATGTCTTGGGGGCTAATCAAAGATGAGCCTTGCCTAAGCTTAAGCTCAGAGACAACGTAGTTCGGATTTTCATGTTTTTGATGTTTTCTGACTTTTTGAGTGTTTTTGGATTTTGATATGTTTTGATTTTTTTTGGATTTTTGCATGATTTTGACATTTTGGATATGGACATGTGTGATGATATCAGTGCTCTGTTTAGGATTTTTTTTGAAAACCAAGCTAAGGTTGACCGATCAAATCAATGGATTGATGATGATGATAACATTGTTGAGGATACACAACAATGCAAGGATTGGATTGATCAGGATTGATTAGGATTGATGATGATAACATTGTTGAGGATGCACAACAATGCATGGATAGTGTTAAGCAACACAAGGATCTGGAAAGATATCCCTAAGATGATGATGAATTGATGATGATTTGATCAAGACTGATGATGATAACATTGTTGAGGATGTACAACAATGCAAGGATAGTGTTAAGCAACACAAGGATATCCTGCTGATTTCTTGATTAGATTTGATTGATCATGATTAATGAAGCTTGATTTGGAACAAAAGTTTTTCAAATGATTTGATGTGATGTTTGAAGTGCAACTTAGATGCAACTGATATTGATTGTTTGGATCGATGTTCAATTGAAAGATGAAGACTGATAAGGAATGTCTTCTCATCAAAATATGCCATGGGCTAGTGCTTTGGATTTTGGATCACAAATGCTTTGACCAATTTGATTTAATGTTTTCCAATGTTCGGATCGCCACATAAGTTGAGGGATATAGATCAAGATTTATTCTTGAAGCGAGATCTAAATATCTACCCCAATGTCTACCAATGTATGGAATGTCATGGATAGATGCTTGGATTGGTGTATGGATGGATGTATATGGATTATCTTGTGATAAGATAAGGTGTTTGGATAAAAAAATGCTCATTGGATAATGCTTTATGGCTTAGATAATGCTGCATAGGATAGGATCAATGAAAATGACCCATGTCAAGATGTTTTACCATAAGCAAATGTAAAGTGTGCCCCAAAATTCCATCAAGATCAAGATAATTTGGATGATGGATGCAGATGGATGAAAATGGATTGGATCAATGGTTTATGGATGGATGGATTTATTATGGATGAGATGGATGAAATGTTGGATTTATTATGGATGGGATGAGATGCTTCCACCTGAAATAGTGCACGTAGATGCTCAATTCTACACATGATGCCTATTTACCAGGTTTTCATCACGGTACTTGTCCAAAGTGCCGCCTATGCAGTTTTCACTAGAGGATGATTTTTCTCTTTACTATTTTCAATCCTTTTTTTGATTTTTTTGGATTTTCATATTTTTTTGTTTTTTTTTGTTTTTTCTTAAAGATTTTAAGCTCATGTTGAATCACAAGGTGTTGCTGACGTAGATGCCCCTGTCATGATGTGCCATTGATAGCCTACTTGAAGAAGTTGCTTTGCTAAGATATGTGCACTTGAATGCAACTTTTGGGATTCCTGATTTTCTTTGTTGATATCAAAGTCAACTTTATCTTTGTGCGCACATCATGATAGAGTGCCTTCAGAATCCTTATGATGAAGGGTCATTGCCAATACATGGTCAATGTAAGAACTGGATATCATGCATGGAGGCGTGGATGAAGTGTGTTTAGGGATAAAAGATGGATTGGTTGACAGCTTGGAATCTTTGACTCTCCAAACTTGGGAAGTTGAGCAATGATGGGTGGATACGGAAGTGTGCATGGAATTAGGACCAACTGCTTGAGACACTTTGTACGTTGCTTGAATAGCCTGATTTTTCTTTTGTGGACATCTTTGATGGATACTTTTCCCTTTTTTATTTTTCCCCATAGTTTCTTTGTCTGATGGAGTTTGATAGGGATAATATTTTTTTGTATTCTTTGGTATCCATGTGTATTTGATTTGTCCAATATGCTTCTTAGCTTCTTTTGCTTTGATTCAAGTCTTTCTTTTGACGTTGGTCCCAATTCGTGGATGGGATGATGGGTGGATGAAGATTCGTGACGCGACTGGTTGTATTATTGACACTAGTTTCATCATAAGGACTCTTCATGCTCCCTATGTTGACATTTAATTGAGACAAAGTTGCCCCCAGTATGGTAGTAGTACCTTCATGCTTTGATTCTGCTTGTTCTAAGAGCTCCTGTTTAGAGTGCATTCTCTGATAAATGACCACCGTAGATGACGTTATTTCGATTGGATGCTCCACTAACTCTGAATGTTCTATTTGACTTGTTTCCTTGAGTGGATAATGCTGGATATCTTTATTCATGATGTCCTCAATCTGAGTTTGGGACATATTTGATCCTGATGTTGACAACTCTGTTTGATTGTAGGAATCAATAACCTGCTCTTTTTGTGTAATAATGTCAGGAGTGAAGGGATTCTATTTTGAATGAAGATCATCTACATGTCCATCCATAGAAAGCATCTCATGGGTAGATGGAGGAGTATACGCTACATGGATATGATCATCTTGCATAGATAGGAGAGTGTCCATTAGATTATTGTAGTATCTTGAAGATACAAATTCTTGATCTTGAATGATTTCGGGGTTGCTTTCGACATGCTTTGGATCAAGTTCTTGACATGGATCAGTTTCAAAGGATGGATTGCTTACAAAGGATTCTTGGGTGTGATCATTAGACATGGCAAGTGGTTCAATATCCTCAAGTGTCGAGTTCAGGGTTCCTTTAGTATCTATAACCATGAGGTCAAAGGATGTCAATATGTCTTTGAAAGAGACATTGCTAGACCTTGGAGAAAGATTTTGATCATGTTTTGGAATAAATTCTTGAGATATGTCCTCTAACTCATAAGGAAATGTAGAGACATTTTTAATATGATCATTGGTCGATGGATCATGCATTATGTCGATAGGATCAAATAATCCTAACACTCCTTGAAATAGATCACTAAATATTGGCTCTTGATGTATCGTGAGTTGGTCATTGAATGAGGTGGAAACATCTTCAATGTGCTCATTGATGGATAGGTTTTGAATATTGTTTTCAACAATTGCGGTGGAGAGATTGTGAATGTCTTCAACCATTGGGTCAAGTGATGTTGACATTTCTTGGATTGGATCATTGTTGGTTGGTGGATTTTGATCATGATTGAAAAATGACTCTTGACCTATGTTGATTTGATCATTGGATGAAGTAGACATAGCTTCAACGTGCTTAGTGATAGATTGATCTTGATCCTTGTTTTCAATAGTTGTCATTTTTTGTGTTTGTGCTTGTGTTTTTTGGGCAGCTTGAGAGGCTTGTTGCACTTGTTGAGCTTGTCTTGCTTGTTGTGTGGCCAGATATTGTTGGATGGCCTTTTGGTAGGCCTGGTGATATTTTAGTGCAATGTTATATTGTCTTGTTGCATTTGGTTTTGGTGGTAGTGGTGGTGGTTTCAGAATTGTGTTGGATGCAGTGACAAGTGGTTGAGATACGTTTGAAGTGATCGTGAGGGTTTGAGATATGATGGGTTTGATCGGGGTGATAGGAATGGTCAGAATGACCAAGGTGATAGGTCTTTGGGAGATCATATTTTGATTTGTCAGGATTGATGTTGTCATTTGATTAGATACCATCTGTTGGTGCGATGTCGATGGAATATTCAAAGGATTGGATGTGATGGATTGATTGGTGTTAGGTGGATTGATTTGGATGGAGTGATTGGTGCTAGGTAAAGGGGGAAGCCCTAAACCAAGGAATGATGTTGATATGGGTAATGGTGGTGGAGATGTCTCTTGGCGCAATGACTCAACTATTTTGGTAAGTGTAACAATTTGATCTCACCAAATTTGTTCTTGATTTTGATCTTGAATCCCTTGATATAGTTGATTTGGCTTTTGTTTGAGCAGATTTGGAGTGCATACTTGTGGTTTTTGAATGGGATCATGAAAAAATTGATTTTGGAAAATTTTCTGATTTGGGATGGTGTTTAGATTTGGCATGATAGGTTGAAATTGACCATTGTCGATGTTTGGAATATTCATATGATTTGAAAATGTATCCATCCCAAAGTTTGTTGGATTCATGTTTGGAAAACTTGTACTTGGTACATTCTCATTTGGCATGTATGGATTTGGTGGGATGATGTTGTTCATTTGAAGGCTTATGCATTGATTGTTCGGTTGGTGGATTTGTAGGTTTGGACTTGGATTTAACATCAGGAAATGTGTTCCAATCTTTGATTTGGGCATACTCACACTTGTTGTTCCATTGACATTTGTAGAAGTTAATGATCCCATGTATGGATTGTATAAGTGCGAGTTTTGATAATCAATTGACATTGTAAGTCTTTGAAAGTTCAACTGATTTGGATTACTCATGATGTATGGATCAAGTTTATATCCCATGTTCCTCTTGTGTTTTGACCTTGTTGCAAAAGTTACCTCTAAGGTTCTTAGGACCAATGATGAGATGAATGATGAAAGGGGGGAATGATTTGAACGTTTAGGGACTTTGGATAAATGCTAGACTTAGGGTTTGATTTGGATGATGAACTTGTAAACCCTAAGATTTTGGATGTGATCTTAGGATGAATTTGTTCAAAAGGATTCCAAATTCAATTAAATGTATGAGAAAGGATGCATTCCCATACACGTAACTAAACAAGGTGGTTTTTGGTTTGATGGTCTACCCAAGTCTAGAATGATGTTTCCAAAGCTCTATAGTTGTTTGGGGGATGGGATGATAAATGTTTGAATGAATGAAGTGTTTGATTTGATCCTAAAAGAACCTAGGAAGGACTTGTTTACTAGGCCAAGATAGTGAAGAACATGCCTTTCTCTAAGAGTAACTCAAAATCAAAAAACCAATGTTTGCATGAAAACCATATGACCAAAAGATGCCAAGCACATATGTGGGGTCCAATTGATTTAATCTTTTTTTAATGGATTCTTTTTACCACAAACACACTCTTGATTAGATTTTGAATCTATATGTCTAATGTCTCAACTTTCCCCTTATCTCACAAAGTGTATTATGCAAAAACCAAGGGAATTTGAGGCAAGAGTTTCCTATTGTTGACCTTAGTAGGAGCAAATTGAGATGAAATCCAAATACTTAGAAGCCTCTAAGGATACGAATCCCAAGGGCAAGCAATAACATGTGAATTCGTTCAAAGATATTTGCTTCTCCTAAAGGGTTTGAGATTTGATGCTCATGTTGAATGTTGGTTTTCCAATATTTTTGATTAAAGCACTGTGTTTTCAAACCGACTCACAAGCAATAACACCCTAGCTCAATTGGTACGTTTTTCTTGGTGGGATTGCCTCATGCCCTTCGTAGAAGAAGAGATGATTTTACATGCAACCAAGGAAAGAGTATAAAAGTATGTTAAGAATGAAGTCTTAACCTCTATACTTTAACCAAGATCGGACATGGCAAGTAACTTCTTGGAATCTAAGTTCCAATGCACCACTTCGATAAACTCGCTCAATGGATCAATTGGTCACTACAAAACAAGGGTTCTATTTCAGACTTTCCATTCGTGGAGATTGACCCATACGATGAAATTCCCCTTTCGGATCCATCTCGTCGGAGCCAACCGCGTGATACTGGTGTTTACTCCAATACCCACATTTATATCCTAGTTGGAAATACTCTTGGCTTTAGAGTGTTATGGGTTGAGTCATTCCCTTTTGTGAGTACTTTTTCCCCAAGGCAGGCCCTCTAAGATAGACAAAAGTGAATAAACTTATTCATAGTTCGATCGACCCTTGTTTAGAAACAAAGGGAGAACACAAGCAATAAGCTCACTCACACTTGCACAATATTTTGTTCAATTTTAAGCCCAAATTGAAGTGTGGAGGTGATTGCTTTGTCTCAACCTAAGATCATGAAAAAGGCCTTTTGATTCTCAAGATCACTATAAAGTGCGAGAGAAGTGCATACGTCCTTTTTCGATAATGTTAGTTCAAGTAAGCTCTCACAAAACAATGTAGCACATGTTCATTTTAGATCCCACAAAGCAATAATGAGTTCATTTTAGAGCACCAAAAGACAAATGATAGAAATTTTGTTCAATTTGTTAACCAAATAAACAAAATCTAGTAAGTTGTATTCCCAATGTTCATTTTATCCCTTTGTAGCAAAAAATTGAAATGTTCTTTCTAGATCCCAAAAGATATTTAGTAGGTCCTAAGAGTTTGAAGGGGTAAAATCCTTAGAAGTGGAATTATAATTGCTCCCCAAAGTGTTCAAAAACACTTGATACAATGATGTGATAATGATTTTTTGTTTGAATTCCATGCTCCATGATCTTTTAAAACCTATAATACAAGATCCAAATGTTAGCTTACATCAAGGAACAAAAATATATGAAGTTTAGATAAATGATTAAGCATAAAAACCCTAAAATTTAGACCAAGTTTCATTATGATTTGACATTAAGTGAAAATTTGAAAATTTTAACTCTATAAAAGTTAATAATAACCTACACCATTGGATATATTATGAAATTCTACCCCATTTCAAAAAAAAAAAGCTTCGAAAAAGACCAAAAAATGACCAAGATATGGCCATTTTAAGTTTGCATGAAAAAACAAGAAATCCAAGCGGTGCAGTTTTCAACGGTGCTGTTTGGATTCAAACAGCGATGCTAGAGCTCAAACAGTGATGCTGGAGCCAAAAGCAGCACTGTTTAGGTTCAAATAGCGACGCTGGAGCCAAAAGTGATGTTGTTTAGGTTCAAACAGTGATGCTAGAGCTCAAACAATGACGTTGGAGCCAAAAGCGGCGTTGTTTAGAGTTTTAAGCGATGCTATATGGCACTGCTGGGTTGCCAGTGGCTCTGTTTGCTGTAGACAAAAAAATAATAGAAAAAACATGGAATTTTGATGAAAAAACGTGATTTAAACTTTTGGTTTTCCCTCCTTCTAGCACCAAAATGTGAACCCTAATCCAAATACCTACAAAACA
This sequence comes from Sequoia sempervirens, assembly GCA_007258455.2. NCBI lineage: Eukaryota > Viridiplantae > Streptophyta > Pinopsida > Cupressales > Cupressaceae > Sequoia > Sequoia sempervirens. The sequence continues at coordinate 68,427 of VDFB02136867.1, forward strand.
TAATGAATAAACACATTAAAAGGTGAAATGCAAGCAATAATAAGGATTCCTAAAGAAATTCATTTGAATAGCAAAAGAGATAGAAAATGAAAGGAAGAACACAATGAAACTTGAAATCATATCAAAATCTATTCTAAAGCAAGCAAACTCCTAATCTCTTGAGGTAATTGGTGCCAATTTGATGTGAAAATTGGCCCTTTCCAACTCCAATGATACAATGTTGATTTGATGAGTGGTCCACTTTGTTGATGAAGATTGAGTGCTCCAAGCTAAAAACCTGCATAACCTAGCTAAGATTCAATGATAATGGATGAGGATTGCTAATGATTTGAGCATGGTAAATTTACTCAAATTGTGGATGCCAAAATGAAGAGATGAACTCTTTACTTATAGATAAGATTGAAGGATGAATGTCCAAAATTGAGCAATGTGGGACTAACATTCATCCAATGGCAAGATGCCACTTGTCAACATGTGAATGGAGGAAGCTTGAGCACATTTTGATCAATGTGCAAATTTGAAATTTGAATTTGATGAGATGACATGTTTAGGGGGGATGAAAGATGAGTTAAATGTCAAGTGGGAGACATGTAAGAGACAATGTAAGAGCTTTAAATGCTTTGTTGGATGGACATGTCAATTTGGGGGCAGATTTCAAATTTGAGGAATATTCCCACTTGGATGCCTTTTTTGAATGAAAATAGGCAATTTATAAAACAATTAAATTGATTTTCATGCGCAAGTTGCAAAATCTAGAGGATTTGAGTGATTAGGATTAGAATTGATTACGATTTGATTAATTTAAATGATGTTAGTTGATTTGACCATTTTGACTTAGATTTTAGGATTTAAATAACTCAAAATGAGAAAATAATGATTTAGACTTAGTTAAATAAATATTTTTTATTTATTTAACCAAAGGGGGTGATGTTAGATTAAATTAGATAAATGCTTGATTTATTTAATTTAAATAGATGAATTTTGAGATTTAATCAAATAATATGGATTATTTAATTAAATCAAAGATAGGAAGATGAAGTGACCTAGCTAATTACATAGAGAAAATGATTTAATTAAATTGAGGGATTTATTTAATTAAAAGGAGAATTATGATGACTTTAATCAAATAAGGCTATTTGATTAAATGGTTAGATAGAGGGATAATTTAGGATGAGGCGATGTTAGTAGATCAAGATTGAGTGTGCGATATCAATCTGTATATTTTTTATGTCTACAAAGACATACATTCTCAACAAGTGGAAGTGTACTTTGAGACCACATTTCAAGAGCAATCATACAATAGAGTGGAAGAGGTACTTTGATCTGGACATGGAAGGATGTCATTAGATGAAGTGGGGGAGAGGGGATTGCAAGAATAGAAAGAAGGGATATCTTGCTCTTGAGATGAAAAGATATCATTAGATGATATGGAAGGGATATGTTTTTCTTGATTGGAAATGGGATTATGAGATGGAAGGGGATCATATGATGGAGGAGAAGGGTTTCCTTGATCTTTATATGGAAGGGAATCTATGTTATCATTCTTTGGATTAGGAGATGGACATAGTTCATTTGATATGGATGGTGTGATGAGGGAGGAAGGTTTTAATAATCTTCAACTTGGATAGATGAATTGATAGGGGATTCATAAGATTTAGGGTATTAGGGTTTATCTTGATGTGGGGTGATGAAGGTGGATGCATGATATGGGAAGATTGCACCACTTTTTTTGCATGGGGAAACAACCACCTTTGCAAATAGTCCTTGGAGGAAGTTATTATGAGAGACATGGGATGACTTTTCTTGGTAATAGTGGGGTGATGTGGATTTTAAGGATGTGGGATACGAAGAAGTGGAATAAGAGGTGGAAGCTTCCATGGATTGGTAAATTGAGGATGAGGATGAGGACCTTGAAAAGGATTTGGAGGGGAATTAAAGGCTTGGTTTCCATTCTCAAAGGAAGCAGGAGGATAAGCAAGAGGAGATGGATTGGGATTTGATGAAGGTAGGGAGGATGAAAGCTTAGCACCAATGCCAAGGAGACATCTAAGCATGGCATCCTTATAATTATGGAAGTAGTAGGTGAGGATAACATTAGTGGTGGTGGATGGGGATGATATGGGGATGATGATGATTTTGACTTCCTTAAAGCAATGATACACATGTATGAATCCCATTATGGGCCACTTTCTCAGTGCATAATGAAATACATGAATTCTATTGAGCATAATTGTAATAGAGGTATTGGTGTGGATATCATGGTTGAAATTTCCTTTGAGACATGCTTTCAAATATCATGCTTCATATAGGGCATCCAACTCAATATACATTTACATGCACCCTTACACCCCAATGTTCAAAACAAATGGATACAAGGATAGTCATCATGACCATAAGGGGCAGAGGCATAAGGGTAACTCATGAGTAAGATGCAAAAAAAGGTTGCAGTCACCATGATAGCATAAGTATGACAACGAGAAGCTATATTTGGAGAATTCAAGTGAACTCATTATTCTTGATCACAATAATAGTCAAAATCATGCATCATCATGCAAGATCAATAATAATGGTTGTTGGCACAATACCCAGGATGGAAAGTCATATTTTACTTGTCTCAAAATATAGAATAGTGGTTGTAAGTGTCCTCCTAGCTTTTAAGGGAGATGATGTCAACAATTTTGAAGATATAGATGAGTGCATATGGTGAATATGGGAATAGGGTGAATGAGGAGAGGACAATGGGATGAGACTAGGAGGGGAAAAGGGGACAAGAACAAGAGGGGATAATGAAACATAGGATGAATTAGGATTTTTTTAGGGTTTGAATATAGCACATGAAGTTGGTTGTTGAGGTGTGCAATAGTAATGGAGAAGAGAGTTGGTCAATAATGAGCAGAAGGAAATATTTCCTATAATGGTATTTGTATATGATAAAATTTAGATGGAGGTGGTATAGCATAGAAGGGATAAAGAGACACGACCAAGAGGGGATAATGGAACATATGTACCTAAAATAATAGAGGGTACAATGGGATGGGAGTCAAAGGGGATAATGGAACATAGAATGGACTAGTAGAGATTAGTGGGATGGTCCAAGAGAGGATTCTAGAACATAGGGTAAACTATTAGATGTTAATAGGTTTGGATTAGGAGGGAATTGTTGGATTATAGGACCACTAAGAGGGGAGGTGAATCAGTGGTCAAATAAAACCAATTTCAAAACCTAACACACTTGATTATTTAAAGACTTTAGATATTGTGTGATATGAAAATCACAAAGCTATGCAACTCAAAACATAAAATTTGAATCAAATATGATCAACCAAGAAAAATGTGACACACCATCAAGAGGAAACAAAGCATAGATTTTATGAGTGGAAAACCCTAAAAGGGTGAAAAACCACTTTTTTTTTATTAAGCCACACTGGCTAAAACCTTATTGATTATAGATTGCATGCCTCACTGTAAATTAATCAAGCCTCACTAGCAATCAACCAAACCTCACTAGCAATTAATCAAGCCTCACTGGTAATTAATCAAGCCTCACTAGCTATCAATCAAGCCTCACTAGAAAATATCACGCCTCACTAACAAAACTCCATGTCTTAGTGACAATCTACAAAAGGAAAATGAAAGAGATTCAGAGGGTTACTCTATTTCAATTCAAACCACTGTACTATCAAAGCTTCACCATATATTTTCACACTTATCAAAGAATTTTAACACCATTCTAGTAAAAATACAACTCTGTAATCTTACTTGCTATCATCAAGCTCTGATAAAACCAACATCCTCTTAAATTGTAGAAAGAAAATCTATTATATATGCCCTATCATCATCTTTTTCAATCAAACCATTACACACCATTTTCATCAAAAATTACACTACAACTTTCAAATCAAAAACTCCAATTACAATAACATAACCATTGGTATTCAAAAATGACACAATCTAAAAAAAAAAGCTTTAATTTGGCACCATCAAATTAATCATTTACTTGTTCATATTCAAGTAAATGCACAAAATAGGGTGGCTGTCAAACTTCTTGTCAATTTGAAGCAACTAGAAGTAATTGTTCAGAGGTTTTAAATACAATCCTTTGATTTTGAACTCCGCCAAAAAAAATTTAAATCATGGCCTTCGATATTCATTCGAATGATATATAAAAGTATTTAGCTTGCTCGACCGGTTACATTATAAAGAAGGGCTAGTTAAACAATCTTTTTAAACCCTTAACAAGGTCACTTAAATGACTTTAACTTGCTATAGTAAGCCACTAATCTTTTAGAATAAAAATAAAATTTGATAAACCCTTAGCATAATGACCTAGATATTAGGGTTTTTGACTTTTAGAATTCAATGAAGAACCCTAAACAAATTCACCACCTCTATAAAAATACAACCATGTAACTATGCCAAGATTTTTGATTCATACATTTGCCATTAATACATAATGTTGTACCTTTAATATTCATCAAGGAGGATAAAATTTGATGTAGAGTGCACATTAGCATTTTATACCTTGAAATAACCTTATCACCAAAGCCTTTGTATCTTGAGACAATACTTTGCAAAATATCCTTGTCAAGAAGAAACTTTATCATAAGTTGACATGAAGCAAAGAAAAAATACTACTTTTGTATAAACACCTTTTTGTATCATCACCAAAGTGTATTATTTTTCATCATTACCATTTTCACTAATGCACAACAAGTAATGCCAAATCCATCAATAAGTAATGCCAAATCCAAATCCATCAATCTTTGACATCAATGAAAAAAAATCATGCCAAGCCAACAAAATCCCCCTATGGCATTGATGTCAACTTCTCCAATTTTGTACCTTATTGCTCCCCCTTTGACAACAATGGAAAAGGAACTCATGAAAAGAAATAAGAGAAAACTATCACTTGTAAAAGAACTAAATACTAAGAACATTTAATATGTGCAACCACTTCACCAAATATAAGAAGGAAAAGAGAATGGAATACCTTACTATTTGAGCATAGATCTCTATCTAAAAACACTCCCCCAAGATCACTGTACCTACCAACCAACACACATATCACTATCACTAGATTGCTTTGTGATCATACCCTTTCCACCATACTTCTTCAACTAAGAAAGATCACTATCAAAGATCACTGTCATGACACAACATCACACTATCACCACTTGAGCAAGGAAAATGGACATTAGGAATATTTGTATTTGACTTTGTAAACACTGCCACTATAGATTAACTACAAACAAAGAAACTTTATGCTTAAATTTGATGAAGAAACCATTTAAGGTTGAAACCAAGCAATCACTGTCAAAATTATATGAAGCAAAATGTGTCATTGTTCACTATCTTAAAAGACCATGCAAACAACCTGCTGAGAATGAATATTGAACTTTGACAAGAACAAAAAGAGCTCATATAGATATAAAAGTATAAGAAAATTGTTCATTGTTAAACCTCACTAGATATACCATTGCAACTGATCACTAGATAAACCAACCATTCTGCACCAAAAATAAGTATGAATACCATTGCACCAAAATATTATAAACCAACTAAGTAACCAAGAGACAATTGTCCAAATCAAGTGTCTTGGCTACAAGAACAAAGATATTGTCTTTATCAATAACCCTACAACAAGAGACTTTCAAGACCAAAACAACTCTAGTAAAATTCATATTATTCACACAACATGAATACGACTGCATCAAACATGAATAACTACACCAAATCGCCATGAAGGCATAGAAATTAAATATATATAACTGAAAAAGGTATAACACTATCATGAGCATTGTACAAGAACCAAGCATCCACCAAAAATAAAGATACTATGCATTCATTACTAATATTATGCAATGATTACTATGCATTCATTATTGATAAAAAGGACAAAGAAGCATACCCACAAGAGAGATTATAGAATAGATGCATAGTATCCCCCTGAAACCATGCACAATTGACCTATTTTATTGAAGAGGGGCAAGGGAAAGAACACCAAGCTTGTCCCTCAAGTGCTCAAAAACCTTCTTTTCCAAAGGATTTGTGAAGATATCAACCACTTGATCACAAGATGCTATGTAATCTAAAACAATTTCATCATCCAAGACATTTTTCCTCAAAAAATGATATCTAATAGCTATATGTTTGGTTATTGAGTGCATAATAGGATTCTTGGAGATATTGATTGCACTACTATTGTCACATAAAATATGAACTAGTTGAGACACTTCTACCTTGATGTCTTTGAGAGTTTGAAACATCCACAAAACCTAGGAGCAACATGAAGCAGTAGCAATATATTTAGCTTCAACAGTTGATAAAGACATTGAGTCTTGTTTCTTGCTATTCCAAGACACTAATCTGCCACCCAAGAAAAAATCTCCTCCACTAGTACTCTTTCTATCATCAATACACCCTGCCCAATCAACATTGGTATAAGCAAGTAAATTGAAATCATTGTGCCTAGGATACCATAAACCATAATCAATAGTGCCATTGAGATATCTAAAGATTCTTTTGATTGCATTAATATGAGATTGCTTGGGAGAGGACTTAAATCTTGCCACTAAGCACTTAACCTACATGATATCAGGCCTTGAGGATGTCAAGTACAAGAGACTACCTATCATAGATCTGAGTCTAGTTACCATAGGAGTCCCAATTGGCCTACTTTCATCCATTTGAAATCTTTTGAGCATTTCCTTTGCATACTTCATTTGAGAGATGAAGATACCTTTCTCAAGTTGTGAGACCCGTAATCTAAGAAAGAAGGACAACTCTCCAAGCATAGACATCTCAAATTGAGATTTCATGATGTTAGGAAAAGCATAACAAATGTTGTCATCATTGCTACCAAAAATAATGTCATCTACATAGACAATAACAACAAGAATATCTTCACCTTTTGTCATGAAATATAAATTTTTTTCAACACCTCCTTTTGTGAACCCTTGCCCTTGCAAGTGCTTATCCAACCAAGAGTACCATGTTATAGGGTCTTGTTTCAAGCCATACAATTCCTTTTTCAATCTATAAACATGATCTTATTTTTCTTCACATTCAAAACCTCCAAGCTGCTCCATATAAACCTCTTCCTCAAGATGACCATTGAGAAAATATGATTTAACATCCATTTGAAACACCTTAAAATATTTGTAAACTAAAAAAGCTAGAAACATCCTTATGGCCTCAAGTCTAGCTATAGGTGAAAATTTCTCATCAAAATCAATACCCTCAACTTGAGAGTACCCCTTGCAAAAAATTCTTGCTTTATTTCTGATTATATTACCTTTGTCATCAAGTTTATTTCTAAAAACCCATTTTTTCCCAATAGCATTCTTGTATTTGGGTCTAGGAACAAGTTCCCATGTCTTGTTCTTTTTAATTTGATTTAATTTCTCCTCCATGGCTTTAACCCAAAACTCATCTTTGTTGGCCTCTCTTTGATTTTATTTCCAAGATCAAACAAACATGCACTTGATCACTTGTGTTAGCAAGCTTTCTCCTTGTTTACATACCAATATTTTTGTCCCCAATGATCAACTCATGAGGATGATCTCTTTGTAGATATTTTGAAGGAGTTTTAGCTATAGACTCCATAGGAATTTTAGAAGTTCCTTCTTCCACTTGAACTTCCACCTCTTCTTCTGATACATGATCTTCTTCTTCATTATCTTCTATCTATTGGTCACAAGGCTGTAACTTTTCATTAATTTTAACATTAACACTCTCAACTATTCTTTTGAGTCTTTTATTAAAGCACTTATAGGCTTTACTATGTGTAGAAAAGCCTAAGAAAATAATTTCATCACACCTAGACTCAAAATTTACCAAATTTTCATCATTTCTCTTAATAAAGCATTTACTACCAAAAAGTCTAAAATAACCAACATTTGTTGACTTACCATGCCATAGTTCAAATGGAGTATATTTAGTTTTTACCTTTAATTGCACCCTGTTTAGAATATATATAGTTGTATGAATTGCTTATTTCCAATAGGTGTTAGGAAAATTTGCATCATGAAGCATTGTTATTTCCATCTCCTTGACTATTCTATTCTTTCTCTCAACTACCCCATTTTGATGTGGTGTCCCAGAGGCTGAATATTTCCTTTTAATGCCATACCTTTCATAGTAGTCCTTGAAATATTTTGAAGTATACTCTCCACCCTTATCTAATCTTAGACATTTGATTTTCAAATCTGATTCTCTTTCAACCATCTTTCTAAAAATCTTGAATCTATCAAATGCTTTTGATTTATGCTTCAAAAAAGTTACCCAAGTCATCCTAGTATAGTCATCAATGAAAAACATAAAGTGTCTTTCATCATTTAATGGCTTTGTCCTTGTAGGACCACACAAATCAATATGAAAAAGTTGTAAAGGTTTAGTAGAAGAGGATTGTTTGGACTTAAAATTGATTTTTTTTTGCTTAACTAGTTGGAATTCCTTGCAAGTGATGCTGATTGGCTTAGATATGAGTGGCATGTTTCTCACATTCTGATTTTTACTGACCTTGACAAGATTGTCAAAGTTTACATGTCCAAGCCTCCTGTGCCATAGCCAAATTTCTTCAGCTTGACCCATAAAACAATCATGACCATCTTTATCTCTATTTACAACCTCTTGAGGATTATAAATATTTCCTTTTGTCCTTAACCCTGCCGCAATTTTTTTTCCTGATTTTTTCTTTATTACACAACCTTGAGCATTAAATAGAACGTCAAATCCATTGTCACAAATTTGAATTACACTTAGAAGGTTATGTTTTAGGCCTTCTACATAATATGCAACATGCAATGGTGTATCATCATCTAAGGATATAGTACCTTTTCCTTTGATTTGAATACACGAATCATCTCCAAATTTGACTGATCCACTTGCATAATCTTCAAATTTGATGAACTTACTCTTATCCCCAGTCAAGTGATGAGAGAACTATTGCAAGTATGATGAAGGTGTTGTTATTGATGTCAACTGGTTAACTAGTTTCCAATTGGTTGCTATTGTCATTGATATCATGGATGTAGGTTATTGGTTGTATATGTCCAAGATATTGAGAAAATTGTAAAGTAAAACAGTTGTAGGTGTTCAATGGTTGCTCTAGGTTTTACTCTAGGATTTGCTACTATGATGATGAGGATCTAAGGTATTGTTCATGGTTGTTGGAAGTTTATATATCTAGGTTTTTGGCTTCTGGATTGTTGTACAGTGTGAGTTATGTTCACTAGTTGTGAACTGTGTTTTTCAGTGTATCTGGCTAAGGTCTGAGAGAAATGTAGTTGCTATGGATTTCTTCTTGTTCAAGTCTTATGACTTGTGGTTCTGGAGTTAAGCTGATGTGATCATGTTTAAGTCATTTTTTTTTTTGGAAATATTGGATTGTGTTAAGGCTGTGTGTGCTTAATTGTTTATGTGTTTTACACTAGTTTGGTTAACCTTGCATTTAACACTACTTTCAAAGCTTATGGAAGCGTGTTGAAGCATGTGTTTGGGTCGCCCTTATTCTAATTCCACCCTAAAATGTTTTGGAATTGACCTAATTTGAATTTGTAAATTCAAATGGTGTATGGACGACTTTGGATATGTTTCAAAGTTGAAGATGGTATAAATACAAGATGAGATATTGGTGTGGTGCAGGGCACCATAGGTCTTAATGTGGAAAAGTTGCAAAGTTTTAAGTATTTTGGTGTTTTTGTGTTTAAGTCATGTTTTTGTGTGTAATAAGGTATTTTAAGACCATTTATGATGTTTTAGGTGAGTTGGGGTCAATTGTGTGAAAGTTATCAAATTTTGCAAAAGTTGTAAAAAGTTGCTCAAGCAACTTTGCACTTTTGAGTTTTGTGGGAAGTTGAATAGTTAGGATTCAAAAGTCAGTTGGAAACAGTTGAATATGGTTTTTAAATGTTAAATACACCTTGAAATAGTCGATTCAAGGTTCTGGTGGTGATTTTTGAAGATTGAACATCAATAAAAACTCTGTTTGTTGTGTTTTTCATTGTGTTTTTGCTACTACAGGAGACAATATGGCCTTGTATAGCCTATAAGTGATCAATTAAGAATTTTTATTGATGAAGCATTGAATATTATTTCATTTGCAGTTGGTCTCATCATTTTTCATCAGGATTTGAACATTTTATAACAATTTTTCTAAAAATAGTTTGAAACCCTTGTTTAATTGCCTTGAAGGCAAGAAAAATGTAAAACCCACCATTCCATCAGTGCAATATCATGAAACTTGGAGGAATGGATTGGGATATGGTTTTTGTGGTGTCTAAAATGTTGCAAGAGTAGGGGAAGGCATTGTGAGCAAGTTTGGTGATACCCTAGCTAATTAACCTCATGTTTTAGGCAAATAAGATGTATAGGGGTTAGGGTTTGAAGAAAAACTTTTGGGTAGTGATTGAATTTGCTTGGAAAAGGTTGGTAAGAAATCATATGGTGGTTCTGAGCCATTTACATGAAGTTTTGATGCTTAGGTTATGAAAACCTAGTGGTGACCTATCTAAACAAGCCTAATTAGGCCTATGTTAGGGTATAACAACATAAATTTGAAGGTTGTGTTCCAAAGTAACCCCACCTATAACTTTGGTATGTTGTTAAATACCTTAAAGGGTATCTAAAAATATATTAAAATTTTGGGTATGAATTTTTGTTTGGAAATTATGTGGAAAAACCCCTATTTGGAGTGTTATAAGGGAAATGAAAAGTGGTAAAGGAACCCACTAATTTTGGGTTCTAAATTTGAAAATTTTGTTTTGTTGAGTTGGTTTTGAGTTTTTTTGTGATCATCCACCCTGATTTTCATCAAATTGGTATCAAGGCATAGGTTTTGGTTTGTAAGATGGAAAGTGTGAAGTGAAAAGTGAACAAGATGCCTCCAAAGAATAACCCTATGACTAGGGAAATGAATGAGATGAAAGAAAAGACTACAAAAGAGATGAGAAGATTGAAGGAACTACAAGATATGGTGGTAGCAAGGCTTGAGGCTATTGAAACCAGTTAGAAAAGAGGTATGGTCATGGGTGATGTGAGTGACCTAGAAGAAGAAGGTGAAGAGGAGAATGAAGAAGAAGAAAAAGAAGAGGAATTGGATCCTAATGAGCAAAGGATGGCCGAGCTACTGAGAGTAGTCAAGATAGATAAACATGAGATAAATATTGATTTACCTATGTATGGAGGGAACTTGAATGAGGAAGAGCTTTTGGATTGGATTGCAACACTTGATAATTACTTTGAATGTGAAGATGTACCTGAGGAACAAAGGGTCAAGATAGCAAAAAAAAAGTTGAAGGGTCATGCCCTAGTATCGTGGGATTATGAGAAAAATAAAAGGAGGAAGAAAGGAAAGTAAAAAATTGTCTCTTGGGACAAAATGGTGGCTAAGCTTAAAGGTAAGTTCTTACCGGCTAATTATGCAATTCAAATGTACAAGAATCTTCAAGGTTTGAAACAAAGAGAGATGGATATCAAAGCTTATACTGAGGAATTTTATAAACTTAGTATAAGAGTAGGTCACATGGAGGATGATGTGGAGAAGGTGGCTAGATATCTTAGTGGACTAAGGTTTAACATTCAAGATGAACTAAGTTTGGAAAATCCAAGGATGGTAGAGGAATGCTTTCAATTGGCAATTATGGCTAAAGAAAAGCTAAAGGAAGGCAAGACAAGCAAAACAAGGGAAGAGGCGACAATTCTAGAGGAAGGTCATTTTCTAATTCAAGGTAGCCAAATGAAATCTAAGAGGATACAAGGAAAGTCCAAGAAAAAGTTGTAGATCAAAGAGGTGGATTTAGAGGAGGTAGATTAGGCTTTAGAGGCAGATTTGGAGGTCAAGGAAGAGGTTCTAGTGGATTCACAAGGAGGTGCTATCAATGCAACAAGTTTGGACATCAAGAATGGCAGTGCAAGGAAGATCAAGCCTCTACTTCACATGGAGGAGAAAGGACTCAATTGGTGAAAGAAGATGACAATGAGAGTGTAAACTCTCCATCACAACATGCTGCTCTAGAGGTTGGTGAATCACTAATGGTAAGGAGAACTCTCATCAAGGCATCTATAGAAAAGGAGCCACCACAAAGGAAGACTCTCTTCAAAACCACTTGTAAGTGCTTGGGTAAGGTATGCAAAGTTGTAATTGATTCAGAAAGCACATATAATACGGTTTCAGTTGAGATGGTTGGAAAACTTAAGTTTCCTAGAATACCCCATGCTACTCCTTATAAAGTCTCTTGGTTGAATGAGGGTCAATATGTTTTGGTAAATGAACAAATTTGGGTAGAGTTCAATATAGGAGGGTATAAGGACAAAATTTTATGTGACATACTACCTATGGATGTGTGTCATTTGCTGCTAGGGATGCCTTGGAAATTTGATGGACATTCTATGTATGATGGAAGGAGGAATACTTATGAGATAGAAAAAGATGGGGTCTCTTATACTTTGACACCATTGAAAGAGGATGAAAAAGGAAAAAGTAAGGGATATAATGTGATGATGGTAGGTAGGAAGGAGTTCATAAAGGTAAAGGAAGAAAAGCACATAGAGTTTGCAACCACTTCTAAACTTGGATATCTTATGATAGTAGGCATGAATAATGACTTGATTTTGAAGGGAAATGATATTGAGTTGGTGTCAAGATCTACTGTGTTGAAGGTCAAGAATGAATTGATTTTGGAGATTCAAGGTTGGCTTAAGAAGTATGTTGCTATGATGATGATAGGAGGGGTGTTTCATTCATTGATTTGAAAAGGGTATGTTGATCATTCTTTCATACTAGAGGTTGGAATACCTAATCAAGCAGTAGTTATAAGGGCACCATGGCAAATGAAAGAGTTGAGAAGCAAAGGTTTAGAGGTCAAAGGTAAACTACAAGGGAATGTGGAAAAATCCAAGCATAACCAAAAGTGAAGAAAAAGAAATTTCATTACAAGGATGGAGGAGGTATGATTGTAGGTACTGATGTAGGTTCAACAACATTTCAAGGTGAAGGAGTCAAGGATCATCTATCAAATAGGTTTCTGAAGTTGGAACATAACCTAGGTGCCAAGGAGCTCAAAAACACAAAGGACAGTGTCTTTTTCTAGTATTTCATCCATTGGAAGGGGTTCCAAATGAATATTTCACTTGGAGGTCAGAGAATGATATGATCAATCATGATTCTACTATTGTTACATTGTCCTTAAAGGGACTTGAATCAATTTTTCCCAAGGAGTATGGTGCAGGGCACCATAGGTCTTAAAGTGGAAAAGTTGCAAAGTGTTAAGTATTTTGGTGTTTTTGTGATTAAGTCATGTTTTTGTGTGTAATAAGGTCTTTTAAGACCATTTGTGATGTTTTTGGGTTAGTTGGGGTCAATTGTGTGAAAGTTCTCAAATTTTGCAAAAGTTGTTCAAGCAACTTTGCACTTTTGAGTTTTGTGGGAAGTTGAATAGTTAGGATTCAAAAGTCAGTTGGAAATAGATGGATATGGTTTTTAAATGTCAAATACACCTTTAAATGGTTGAGTCAAGGTTCTGGTGGTGATTTTTGAAGATTGAACATCAATAAAAACTCTATTTGTTGTGTTTTTCATTGTGTTTTTGTTGCTACATGAGACACTACAACCTTGTATGACTTGTAAGTGATCACTTAAGCATTTGGATTGATGAAGCCTTGAATATTATTTCATTTTCATTTGGTCTCATCATTTTTCATCAGGATTTGAGCATTTTATAACAATTTTTCTAAAACTGGTTTGAAACCCTTGTTTAACTGCCTTTAAGGCAAGAAAAATGTAAAACCCGCCATTCCACCAGTGAAATCTCATGAAACTTGGTGGAATGGATGGGGTATGCTTTTTTTTGTGTCTACAATGTTGCAAGAGTAGGTGAAAGTGTTGTGATCAAGTTTGGTGATGCCCTAGCTGATTAACCTCATGTTTTAGGCAAATAAGATGTATAGGGGTTAGGGTTTGAAGAGAAACTTTTGGGTAGTGATTGAATTTTCTTGGAATAGGTTGGTAAGACATAATATGGTGGATCTAAGCCATTGACATGAATTTTTGATGCTTGGGTTATGAAAACCTAGTGGTGACCTATCTAAACAAGCCTATATGGGCCTATGTTAGGGCGTAGCAGTAGAAATTTGAAGGTTGTGTTCCAAAGTAGTAACCCAACCTGTAACTTTGGTATGTTGTTAAATGAATTAAAGGGTATATGAAACTATATTCAAATTTTTTGTATGAAGTCTAGTTTGGAAATTATGTGGGAAAACCCCTGTTTGGAGTGTTGTAAGGGAAATTGAAGAGTGGTAGAGAAACCCACTAAGTTTGGGTTCTAAATTTGAAAGGTTTGTTTTGTTGAGTTGGTTTTGAGTTTTTTGGTGATCATCCACCTTGATTTTCATGATGGAAAAAATTAGTACAAAGAATGCAAGCAAGATAGATACGAAACAGTGTGTATGTGATGCGAGTTTAGATAGATCAGTGTGAAAACTAATTATGAGTTTTCAAATGCAGTGAGCTGAAGGTGTAATCTATCATTCATGCATGCCTACAAGTGTTTGAGAGAATTGTGGTGGAAATATATATTGCATTGAGATTGTTTGTATATGTATAACAAATCCCTTCTATCTTCTTTGTATCTATGTGGCAGTGAGCTCTCCAGGTGGTTAACCCTTATTGGATAGTGAGTCTTTATTCAGACAACGAGTCCTATTTTGGAAATGAGGCTTCTCTGGAAGTGAGCCTTTGTAATCAATTTTTATATTCTCTATGTTGTGAGCTAATCCTCACTGTGGTTTTTCCCTTATTGGTTTTTCCATTTAAATCTAGTGTTATTGTATATGTGTGATGCTTTTCAATTTTTTCCTTTATTAGAAGAAAGGATTTGTGATTGATTTAATTTTTTGTGAAATTTTTAAAGGTTAAATTTTTTGATAACTAATTCACCCCCCCTTCTCAATTTTCTTGTTCAACAATTGATATCAAAGCTTGGCTCCTTGGAGAGAAGCTTAACCACTTAAGGAAGGTTCGGGATGGTGAGCAAGATCACTTTTAAATGTCCTAGGTTTGATGGAACTAATTATGCTATTTGGAAAATATAGATGGAAGGATATTTGGAGTAGTGTGGATATGATGTTGAAAAAGCTTATAAGACTACTTACACTCCTCTAGCTAATGTTTCGAGTACAACTGATGAAATCAAGGTGCATGAAGCAAATAATAAGGAAAAATTTATTTTGAAGAATAGTATTTCACATTCCAAGTTCATTAAAGTGCAAAATATGAAGACTGCTAAAGAAGTCTGGGATGCTTTAGAAAAGATGCATGAAGGAGATGAAAAGGTCAAAGAAGCAAAGTTGTAGAATTTGGAGGCATAGTTTGAGGTCTTGCATATGTCTGAAGATGAGAACATTAAATCCTATGTATAGAGAGTGGATGAGTTGGTAGGTGGAATGCGAGGACTTGGTGCTACAGTAGATGAATCTAGGATTATGAAGAAGATTCTTAGAACTATCCTTGATACATACATTCAAAAGGTATATGCTATTGATGAATATGTGGATTACAAGACTTATACTAAAGATCAGTTATTGGGAACTCTAACTTCTTATGAGATGAGAAAACCAAATTTGAGAAATGGATCCAAATTAGAAACTCCTTTCAAGGCTACAAGAGCTGAAGATCCGGATGAAGAGAATCTTGATGAAGTAGAAGCTAACTTTGTGAAAATGATAAAGAAAGGATCTGGTAAGTATGAAGGTAAGTTACCCTTTAAATTCTTTACTTGTAGAGGAATAGGTCATTATACTTCGAGATGTTCAGAAAGAGCTAAGAAGAACAAACAAATATTTAACAAAGAAAACAAAGGAAAGAAGATCAATAGAGCATATTATGTGAATGAGGATGCTAGTATTTCTAATGAAGATTTTGATGAAAATGAATGCTTGTTCTTGGCTATAAAAGATGAACCTACTTCTGCTAATTCTAAAAGATAGGTGAAGGAATTTCCTTCATAGAAAGAGAAAGATGAAGATACTATAATATATTCCCTACATAATAAATAAGAAAAGAACTATTGGGTTGTTAACAATGGTTTTTTATATCACATGACCGGTGATAAGAGTAAGTTTGATAAAATTGAAAAATATGATGGAGGATTAGTTATGTTTGGAGATGATACTGGTGCTAAAATTTTTGGGATAGGTTCAGTAAGTTTTGATGGCAAGCATAATACTGATGATGTCTACCATGTTAAGGGTTTAAGGCCTAATCTCTTGAGTAGTGGACATATATGTTGTAAAGGATATAATATTTTATTTGAGGATGAGAGACGTGAAATCAGGAAAGGATTCAAAACACTAATTGTTGTAGGAAAGAAGTGTGAAGGAAATGTATATCAACTTAAGGTTGCTAATGGAAATTTCTTTATGATTCATATTAATAACAATTGGTTACATGGCATCAGAGAATGTGTCATATGAATTTTGATAACTTGGCGAGGATTAGTGCAGTGCAAGCTGTAAGGGATTTATCGAGGATTACAAAACTTGTTAATGCTATTTGCAGGAATTGTCAGTTTGGAAAGCAAGTGAGAAACAAATTTAGATCAAAGGAACAATCTACTATCAGACTACTAGATTTGATTCATACAGATCTCTGTGGTCCTACAAGACTGAGAATTCTACAAGGTGAAAGATACTTTATTCTTTTGATTGATGATTACTCTAGGTATACATGGGTTATTTTTCTTAGAGAGAAATATGATACATTAGATAGATTCAATACATACAAAGCTATGGTAGAAAATAAAGTGAATTTGAGAATAAAATACTTGAGGTTTGACAGAGGTGGTGAATTCACCTCCCATGAGTTTAATATGTTTTGTGAAGTTCATGGAATAAAAATACAGTTATCTGCTCCTAGAACTCCTCAGTAGAATGGAGTTGTTGAAAGAAAGAACAAAACAATTCAAGAAGAAGCTAAATCAATGATTACTGAAGCTGGTTTACCGAAATTTTACTAGAGAGAATATATTCACACTATTTTTTATGTGTTCAATCGATTTCAAGCAAGAGCTAACCATACTAAGACACCCTATGAGCTATGGTGTAGAAGAATTCATATTGTTAAGTATTTCAAGTTGTTTGGAAGTAAATGTTTATCAAACAAGATGAATAAAATTTAGGGAAGTTTGATGCTAGAAATGATGCAGGTATTTTTCTTGGATATTCTACTAGAAGCAAAGCTTACAAATGTTTCAATAAAATATCGAGGAAGATTGTGGAAAGAACAAATGTCAAGGTTGATGAAGCAATGTAGAATTCAATTGAAGTTGATGGATATGTAATTGATGAACTAGATTATGTAAGAATTGAATAAGTTGTGGAAGAACAAGAGAAGTAGAATGAAGAAGAAGAAGAAGCTCCGATGGTGTCCCCTAAGACACCTAAATATGTGTAGAAAAATCATTCAAAAAATTAAATCATTGAAGACAAAAGGAAAGGAGTATTGACAAGAAGCAAAATTGTTGCTACCGGTGAGATAAATTTGCATTTACTTTCTAAGATTGAACCAAAGACAGTAAGTGAAGCATGTGAAGATGAGAATTGGATGGAAGCTATAAAAGAATTTATGCATATTGAGAAGAATAAAACTTGGGAATTAGTCCCTAGACCGGTAGATAAAATCATAATTGGATCAAAATGGGTATTTAGAAACAAGTTGAATGAGAATAGAGAAGTAGTTAGAAATGAAGCAAGGCTTGCATGTAAGGGTTACTCACAAGTAGAAGGTATAGATTTTTAGGATACTTTTTTAGTGGTGACAAGAATGGAAGCTATCAAATTTTTTTTAGCATTTTCTATTCATAAATATTTCAAGGTCTATCAAATGGATGTTAAGTCTACATTCTTGAATGGTGAGTTAGAGGAAGAGGTCTACATAGAACAACCAGAAGGATTTCAGTTGTCAAATCAACTGGATATAGTTTGTAGATTGAAGAAGGATTTATATGGATTGAAGTAAGCTCCTAGAGCTTGGTATTCAAGGTTAGATAGATATTTGATTTAGCAAGGTTTCAAAAAAGGTATGACAAATAGTAATATGTATTTTAAAATTGAAAATGACAAGATCTTGATAATGGTTGTATATGTTGATGACATTACCTTTGGAGGAAATGAAATAGTGTGCAACATGTTTTTTGAAGTGATGTAAAAATTATTTGAGATGTCTATGTTTAGAGAAATGAATTTCTTTCTTGGGCTACAAATCAATCAAACATAGAAAGGAATTTTTATTTCACAACCAAAGTATGTAAAAAAAATTTTTGAAGAAGTTTGGGGTGAATGATTCCAAACCAGTATGCACTCCTATGGTGACTAGTTGAAAATTGAGTAAAGATGATGATTCACCTAAGTTGATCAGAGAAAATATAGATCTATGATTGGAGGTTTATTGTATTTAACTGCTACTAGACCATATATCATGCATGCAGTTTGTCTTATGGGTAGATTTCAAGAAGAACCTAAAGAAACACATGTTGCTATTGTTAAGAGGATATTTAGATATTTGAATGGCACTCTAGATTATGGCTTGTGGTATCCTAGGGATACTAATTTTACACTAAGTGCTTACACAAATGTAGTTTTGGATGGTTGTGTAGATGACAGGAAAAGTACAAGTGGTGGTGCATTCTTTCTTGGTTGTAGATTGGTGGCTTGGTTGAGTAGAAAGTAAGATTTTGTTTCCTTATCCACTACTAAATCTGAGTATATTGCCACATCATCTTGGTGTACATATGTTTTGTGGATGAGAAAGACATTGAAAGATATCTTAGTAATGTATGATGATCATATTTCTATCTTCTATGATAATATACGTGCAATTAACATTTCAAAGAATCCAATGATGCACTTGAGGAAAAAGCATATATCTATCAAGTATCACTTTTTGAGAGAGAAGGTTGTGGAGAATGAATTAAAGATTGAGTATGTACCTACAAAGAATCAAGTTGATGACATATTTATAAAGGCTCTTCCTAAAGATACTTTTGAGTATCACCGGGAGAACTTAGGGGTTATTTTTCCACCTTTCTTGAACTAGATGCATATGGAGATGCATCAATTTAGTGGACCTGTGGATCTATCTTTCTTTTGGATTGATGTTTTGGTGGCTACCTCTCAGGGGGAGTAGGTAGTTTCATGTCTTGTCATTAAAAGAGTATTTTGTTCTTAATGTCAAAGGGGAAATCAATATAAAATATATTTTTCTTTTTCCATTGATTTAAAAGTGGGGGGGCAGAGAGAGAGAAGTATCATGTGAAAAATATTATCTACCAAGGGGAAGAAAAAAAAGTAAAATCATAAGGAAATGTGCTCAGAGTTGTGTTTTCTTTGAAGGTTATTCACATCATGTGTTGACATCAATGACAAAGGGGGAGATTGTTGCAAGTATGATGAATGTGTTGTCATTGATGTTAACTGGTTAATTAGTTTTCAACTAGTTGTTGTTGTTGTTTATATCATGGATGAAGGTTATTGGCTATATATATTGAGGATATTGAGAAAATTGTAAAGGAAAAAGGTTGCAGGTGTTCAGTGGTTGCTTTGGGTTTCACTTCAGAATTTCTTGCTATGCTGATGAGGATCTAAGGTATTGTTCATGGTTGTTGGAAGCTACTATATCTAGGTTTTGGGCTTCTAGATCATTGTACAGTGTGAGTTATGTTCACCAATTGTGAACTATGTTTTTTAGTGTATCTGGCTAAGTTCCAAGAGAAATGTAGTTGCTTTGTATTTCTTCTTGTTTGATTCTTATGACTTGTAGTTCTAGAGTTAAGCTGATATGATCAATTTCAAGTTAATTTTGTTGTCTATAAAGATTGGATTGTGTTAAGGTTGTTTGTGTTTAATTGTTTATGTGTTTACAACTAGTTTGAACCCCCTTGTGGTTAGCACTACTTTCAAATCATATGGAAGCATGTTGAAGCGTGTGTTTGGGTGGCCCTCATTCTAATTCCACCCTAGAATGTTTTGGTGCTGACCTAATTTGAATTTGTAAATGCAAATGGTGTATGGCTAACTTTGGATATGTTTCAAAGTTAAGATGGTATAAATACAGGATGAGATAATGGTGAGAAGTAGTACAAAGAATGCAAGCAAGATAGATGTGAAACAATGTGTATGTGATGTGTGTTTAGGAAAATCAGTGCAAAAACTAATTGAGTTTTTTGGATGCAGTGAGCCGAAGGTGTACTTTATCACTCATGCATGCCTACAAGTGGTTGAGAGAATTGTGGTGGAAGTATTTGTTGCATTGATATTGTTTTTCTCTGTGTAAAAAATCCCTTCTATCTTCTTTGTATCTATGTGGCAATGATCCCTCTGGGTGGTTAAACCTTGTTGGATAGCGAGTCTTGTTTTGGTGGTGAGCCTTCTCTGGTAGTGAGCCTTTGTAATCAATTTTGATATTCTCTATATTGTGAGCTAATCCTCACCGTGGTTTTTTCCTTATTGGGTTTTCCATGTAAATATAGTGTTATTGTGTATATGTGATGCTTTTCAGTTTTTTCCTTTAGTAGAATAAAGGATTTGTGATTGATTTAATTTCCAATGAAATTTTTAAAGGTTAAAGTTTCTGACAATTGATTCACACCCCCCTCTCATTTGTCTTGTTCAAAAAGCACTGACTATCTACAACCCATAGATATTTCTTCTTGACATGTAGGGCAGTTTAAACAAGCATAGCTTTAATCTTTTTGACAGTCATCTTTGGTCTCTAAACTAATTTTAGCTTATCAACATTAGAATGAGCACTAATTCTCTTTTGTTGCACCTCCAATTTAGGTATACAAAACTTAGCTATATGCCCAAAATTTCCACAATTAAAGAATCTCAACTTGTTTAAGAACTCAAATTGATTTCTACTTGCAAAACTTGACCTCCTTCTAGATAAAATCTTGCATTCACTAGCTTTATTCCCATATTGGTTACAATTAAAACAATAACCAAAGAAATGTAAATTATACCTGAATGGAGTATTCCTTTTGCTATTAAATGGATATATGAACCTATTATTTGTGACATTAGTACCACCATCAACAAGCTAAAGATCATTGGAATGTGAACATTGACCTTCTACAAACCCTAGACTAGTCTCTTCCTTGTGGCCTTTTTGTTTATCCAAGAGATATACTAACTTATCATTGTTGTCACACATATCTAATCTTTTTGTCAAAGCTACAAATTCTGCCTCTAAAGTATAATACTCCTTTTCTTTGGTTTCTAACTCTAGTTTGGTGACTTCTACAACTCTCTTGTTCTCTTCAAGTTGAAGCTTTAGATCTGCAATTAATTTTTCAGATTCATTAACCTTGCTGATCAGATTTTTAGTACACTTTTAAGTTTGGCTTCTTTTCTCTACAACCTCCTTTTTGAGTTCTTTAATTTCACCAAGAGAACATCTCAACTCTCCTTCAAAATCAATCTCTTCTTCATCATTATCAGATTGATCTTCACTCTTTTCTTTTTGATTTTCACTTAGACTATTAATAGTCATAAACAAAGTTTCTTCTTCTTCTTCAAAAGAACCTTTTGAACAACTATCTGTTACATGAGCATCCTTGATAAATAGAATTTTCTTCTTTTTGAATTTTTTTTCCTTTTAGGATTAAATTTTTTCTTCTTTCCTTGTCTCCTATTGTTCTCCTCTTCACTTTTAGGATCTCTATAGGGACATTGAGCAACATAATGTTCAATTTTACCACAACTGAAACATTTGCATGAAAGCTTCCCCTTATACTTTCCTATCTCTTTTTTCAGTTTTCTTACAAAGGTGGACTCTTTATCATTCAATTTCTCTGAATCAAAATTTATTTATTTATCCTTCTTGATAGATTTAAAGGAAACCTCTTTTCTTGTGGAGTCTTCATTACAAATTATCATCTCATAAGTTGTAAATGTACCATGAAGTTCATCTAAGGTAATTTTATTTATATCCCTTTCTTCTACAACAAATATCTTGGAATCATACTTCATTTTTAGTGACCTTAGAACCTTCTTGACAACTATTTTCTCCTCCAAGGTCTCACCAAGACCACAGATGGTATTGACTCTCTCTTGAACTCTTAAAAGGTAATCAACAATCTTCTCTTCTTCATTCATTCTTAGTCCTTCAAATTTGTCTCTAAAGTTTTGTAGCTTGGCTTCCTTGACCTTATCATCACCCCGATAGATACTAGAGAACCTACCCTACATAGCCTTTGTAGATTTACAATTCATAACCTTGAAAAGTATATCATCGTTAAATCCACAACAAATGGAATTTTTTGCTTTGGCATTACACTCATAGGCCTTTTTCTCATCTACAGTGGAAGGTGCCTTAGTAGTAGTATATTCAGTTTCAACTATGCCCAAACATCATAACCTAGAGAATATAAGTAGGTTTCCATTCTAAACTTCCAAAAAAAAAAACCCAAACCATCAAATAGTGTTGCTTTGGAAGTAGAACA
This sequence comes from Sequoia sempervirens, assembly GCA_007258455.2. Taxonomy (NCBI): domain Eukaryota; kingdom Viridiplantae; phylum Streptophyta; class Pinopsida; order Cupressales; family Cupressaceae; genus Sequoia; species Sequoia sempervirens. The sequence continues at coordinate 90,923 of VDFB02136867.1, forward strand.
ACCTTCCTAGTCAGCCATGATGAGTACTCCAGTACCAAAATCTCCCAACTTGATTAAAATTGTGCAAAGGGACTTAATGCTCTGATACCACTTGTTGGAGTACAAGACCACTAAGAGGGGTGGGGGTGAATCAGTGGTCAAATAAAACCAATTTCAAAACCTAACACACCTGATTATTCAAAGACTCTAGATATTGTGTGTTATGAAAATCACAAAGATATGAAAATAAGAACATAAAATTTGAATACAAGATGATCAACCAAGCAAAATGTGACACACCATCAAGAGGAAACAAAGAACAAATTTTATGAGTGGAAAACCATAAAAGGGTGAAAACCCACTCTGAAAATTTGACTTATTAAGCCACACTGGCTAAAACCTTGCGGATTATAGATTGTATACCTCACTGGCAATACAACAAGCCTCATTGGCAATTAATAAAGCCTCACTGGAAATACAACAAGCATCATTGGCAATTAATCAAGCCTCACTAGCAATTAATCAAGCCTCACTGGTAATTAATCAAGCATCATTGGCTACCAATCAAGCCTCACTAGTAAATACCATGCCTGACTGACAAAAAACCATGTCTTACCAATAATCTTCAAAATAAAAATTAAAGAGACTCAAAGGGTTACTCTATTTCAATTCAAACCACTGCACTATCATAGCTTCACCATAGATTTTCACACTTATCAAAGCATTCTAACACCATTCTACTAAAAATACATCTTTGCAATCTTACTTA
>VDFB02136867.1:91770-128699 GCA_007258455.2 Sequoia sempervirens
CCTTCGCAACAAGACATGCTTTGTACTTATCAATAGAACCATCAGTAGTATACTTGGTGTGATACAACCATCTGCACCGAACCATCTTTCTGCCCTTAGGAAGAGGATAGAGATCCCAAGTACTATTCCTCATCAAAGAAGAATACTCCTCCTCCATTACACTATCCCACTCAGGGTGACCTGTTGCCTCTAAAAAATTTTGAGGATCCTCTAAAAGAGCATGACTCAAAAGACTAGAACCCATAGTATGAGAATGAGTGCGATGAGTGTCTAAAGGATCACCTACCATAGAGCTTGCTGCCTCAACAGTAAAGTGAGCCCATTTGGGCATCTAAGGTGGAGCAAGTGGAGGTGGAGATGGGGGATCATCAACATTCTCATCAGAATCATCCTCAATATAATCCTGAAGAGCTACAGTGGGAGTAGGTAGTGAATTAGACACTGGAGACAGGGTATCCACTGTGGGAAGGTGCTCATCAAACTGGACATCCCATTGAAACAGGACCTCTCTGGAATTAGGATCAAACAACCTGTATTGATGAGGGTGCAGCCCGAGACTTATAAAATAACCCACAAACAAGAGAATAATTTTATTATTTAGAAAATGGAACTTATTACATGCAAAGGATCTCAAATCCCTAAGTTCTACAACACATGCAAGTTACAGACAACTACAAAATAACCCTTTCGCAATATGCGAGCTTGTCCCCAAAAAGTTACCCAAAAATTAGAAACCCGCCCATAAATAGAGCCCCTCATTAGTTTGGAGCCAAAACAACATACAATTTGAGTTTAGGTGGTTTGGCACCAAAAATTTACAACATGAAGTTCAAATTTCAAAGAGCATTTGGTAAATTGTATCTTCTAGAAAGGCCATAACTTCCCGGCCATAACTTTTGATCCGGGACTCCGATTTGCGAACCATTTGAACCATTGGAAAGGTCTCGAAGTCAATAACGCGCTTGATTTCAGAAAGTTTTAGGGCCAATCTAGGAGCTCTAAGTGCCTCAAATCTAACTCGGAAGATTTTCAGGTGCAAATCTGGGAAACTAAAACTGCAATATCTTTCAACCCAGGAACCAAAAATAAAAACCGTAAATTGGGAATTTCATTATGACAAAAACGGTATCCAAAAATGTAAAAACATCTGAAAACTGAGAAACTTGAAATTTAACTATTTTTGGGTGATGCAAGATTGCCCTTACACCACTGGATGCTCCTGCATCATGTATGCCTTAACATCCTCATAGTAGCCAACAAAAATGAGGGGTTGAATCTTCTGCTCCATGGCTTTCCTTTGAGCATCAAGAATAAATGCCCATGCTTCACTACCAAATACTCGAAATGATGAAACATCAGGCTTGTCATGAGACCAAGCCTCCTTAGGAGTCATATGTTGAATCACCTTGTGAGGCATCTGATTTTAAATATAGTTGACACAATTAACTGCCTCAGCCCAAAAGAATAAATCCATGGACCTGGAATTAATCATACAATTCGCCATCTCCCATAAAGTCTTGTTCTTTCTCTTAGTGACACCATTCTGCTGAGGGGTGTAGGGAACAGTAAACTGATGCTGCAAACCATGCTCAGTGCAAAAATATCTGAAATCCTAATTCACATACTCCCCCCATTATTTGTACGTATCCACCGAATAGAAAGGCCAGACTACTTCTCTACAAATGTCTTGAAGATATCAGACTTGTACTTAAGAAAGTACACCCATGTGTGTCTGGAGAAGTCATCAATGAATGTGAGTACATACTTGGCCCTAGAAAAAGGAGTGGTAAGTGACATGAGGTCACTATGAATCAACTCCAAGGGTGTCAAAGCACGAGTGGCTCTTCCCTTTGGAAAGGGATCCCTGTGATGCTTGCCAAGCACATAACCATGACAAACACCATCTGTGCAAGAAATCTGTGGAAGACCAAGAACAAGTGCTTGTGTACTCATCTGCTGAAGATATCTATAATTGACATGGCCCAAACGCTCATGCCAAAGCTTACTCACTGAATTTGCATGTGCTATAAGAGAAGAACCTATACCCTCAGAAGGATCAAATCCATCAAATCTGTAAAGATGAGATGCAGTATCAACATACCCAATAGCCACAACCAAATCAGAGTCATGGAGGTCCTAAATAACCACATCATGTGGTGAGAACTCAAATTTCTTACCAGAGCCAGAATGGAAAATCTGATAAATGGACAGGAGGTTCGTCGATATGTTAGGAACAACCAAAACATCCTATAGAGTGCCCCCATCCAAAGAGATAGAACCTGAACCTAAGACTGAAAGTTGTGTAGAGTCACCCATTGGAATCTGTGAAGTACCACAAGAGGAAAAAGAAGTGACCAACTACTGAGTGTGAGTCATATGGTGAGAAGCACCAGAATCTAAAATCCAAGTGGACCCATAGGTCGATGCTCGAGCAGTAAGAGCATGGTCTTTCCCTGTGGAAGGAGAAGACGACTTAGGTGAGGAGATGTGATGTTGATGCATGGCTTCCTCTAAAGCCTCTAATCATTTCCAACACCTGGAAACTAGATTTCCTTCCTTGCCACAAAAACTGCAAGTGTCTCCTGATTTCTTCTTAGTCTTGGAGGAAGACTCACCAGACTTCAAAGAGTTCCCCTATTTCGGATTAGGTGGTGGTTTGGAATCAGACTTAGGAGTTGGTTTGGAGGAATGCTCACTTCCTGTAGAATCTTTCTTGGGCTTCGGTTTCTGCTTTTGTTTCTCTTTATATGACTGAGCAACCAATGCTTTGTTCTTTGATCCTGAGAGCATATCTATCTAAGAAAGGTGTGACTGCTCATGCGACAAACACTCACAAAACACATCAAAGGTAGGCATGGTAAAATGAGCACCCAGACCATCCATGGTGGAATAGAAGGAAGAAGCAAATATCTAAATGGACCACAAAGCTTTGAAAGTATCAAGTAAATGCACTCTGTGTCTAACTTATCCTTGCCACAATCCTGTAAAACAGTGCAGATAGTTTTGAACTTGTTCAAAAAGTCCTCAATAGTGGGAAATGATTCAGGTAATAGTGAAACTAGCTCTGCCTCAATCTGTAATGCTCGAAACTCATTAATGGTCCCAAAAAGTGTCTCAAACTTCAACCACATGGCCCGAGGAGTGAGTGAAGCATCAAGGTGAAATAGAAGACTGCCTGAAATGTGCATGGATAGCAAACCCATAGCTTCATCCATCTTGTTCCTATGATGAAGAATCTCAAAAGGACGCTGCAACTGAGGCTGGACCTCATCTAAACAAGACCACAACCCTCATGACCTGAGAAGCCTCGTCATGTGAGACTTCCAGGTGTGATAGTTGTGTGATGTGAGCAAGTCAACTAAGGAGTCTGCCATGAAACCCTGCACCTGTACCTGCTTGTGTTTTTTATTATTATGTGATCTTTCAGAATAGATAGAAGTTGCAGAAGGGTTTGATTTTTTTTTAGAGTTTTGGTGTTCTAGTTTTCTGATATAAATGACAGAAAGCAAGAAAAAAAAAACAATCCCCACAAGAGATAAATCCAAACCCTAGTACAAACTGAGAAAGAGGAAGCAATGCATAAGCAAAAAAGCTTCAAAAAAAATTCTCGTGTACCTGAAGAAAATTCTAAGAAAAAATATCACAGATCTTAATAGAGCATGTTGAGAGCTTTCCAACGCCTTTTTTTTTTGAAAAATGGAGTCTGTTTGCACCTTCTATGGCCTCAGAAGTGTAGAAAAAAGACCCCTCTTTGACTGGAAAAAAATATAGTCAAACATAAAATCTGGAAAAAATTACTAGTACCATGGTGTCTGGCACAGAATTAGCTTTCCAACAGTATCTCATTTGAAAAAAACGGAGACCATATGCCCATTTTATACCTGATTTCGTGAAGTCTCCTGAAAAATGCACAATTCTGCCTCCTTTAAGCCCTGGGGGCTAAAAAAATAAGCCCTTGGTTCGTTGAGTGACCAGAGGGCTGGCGGAAAGTTGAGGGTCGAAGCCCTTGGTCACCAATGTGATTGGCGCATTGGGAGCTTGGGCTGGCTGGGAGCTCAGCGGGCTAGGAGTGCGGTGACCTAGGAGCTTGGTGGTTGGCGAGCTGGGAGCGGTGGCGGTGGCAAGCTAGGAGCGGTGGTGATGGCGGCGGGCTAGGAGCTCGGCGGCGCCGCCGGTCGGGGAGCTAGGGAGCAACAACGACAGGATGAGAGCCACCGGAGGCTCAGCAGTGGCTGGTGGCCGCCGGGTGGTGGCCGCCTTCTGAACTGGAGGTGCTCGAAAAAATTTAAAAAAACTTCATTTTTTTATAAATTTTTGCCTCAAAAAATGTGTCTAGGGCCGTACGGACCCTGGGCTAAATTTTTTTTGCCTCCCAGATCAACTGTGGCCAAATTGGTCATGCCATTATGAAAATATGGGTTTTTGGCAATTTTGAATCCAACCGTGAGGTCCGTTTGGGCCCAAAATGCACCCCAAAAATGGAGTTACCTAGATCCACAAAAAAACTTCTAAAACCCCAGATATGCTTCCAATGCAAAAATTCTCAAAACAAGAATAGGTAGCTACAGATCTGAAGCTCTGATACCATGTAGAAGTTGAGAAAATACAACTTCATAGGAGCCCAATGATCTCTGTAAGCTAAGAATACCTGTTACAGGGAGAAGCAAAGAGAAGCAACACAAAAAATAGTAAAATGCTCAAATATGTGGAGCTCTGTATTTTCCAATGTGTAAAAGAATAATTACAAACGAAAAGCTTCAACCACATATAGGTCAAAAAGGAAAACCCTAGGCTTGCACATTATTAATTAATAAAATAATCAATTATTATGCACCTAATGTTAGCTTAAGTGTAAAAGAGATAAAAGGGAACTTTAATTAATTAAACAAATATTGTTTAATTAATCAAGTAAATAACCAATTACTCTAACAATATATATATATATATGTATACGTATATGTATATATATGTGTATGTATATATATGTATATATATGTATGTATATATACATGTATATATATACATATATATATATACATATATATATATGTATATACATATGTATATACATATGTATATATACATGTATATATACACATATACATTACATATACATATATATACATATATATATATACATATATATATGTATATATATACATATATATATGTATATATATATACATATATATATGTATGTATGTATATTAATATGTATGTATATACGTATACAATAAAATATGCACATATACATATATATTTATACTCATTTTATTATTTAAATATCCATAATAATCACATGTATTTATATATTCATCAATTAGTATATATAAAATGTATATATATTTCTTATCTGTCCAATCCATACTCTCATGTATATGGTATATCTGTACATGAGTATGTGTAAGTACTTCTACCTACATATACACATGCATGTATATACTCACATGTATGAGTTATCACAATAACATACATATATACATTTTATGTATATACTCATCGATTAATACATAAATATAAATACACAAAGAAGAACTCAAATTCAAAACAGAGATTTAATCACATAATTCAAACATAAGAACAATTAAGAAATCAAATACTAAAACCAAAACCATTATAGATCATCCCCAAACTATGACTAAAGATTTACTTACCAAATCCCGAACTCACTCAACTCAACTTGATCAAACTAGGATGTGAGTGTGTGATAGCTCAAATAGGCACATTAGGGTTACCAAACCAAGCTCTTCCCATGAGTGCTACTCTCCCTCTCTTTTGGAGGCTTGATTCCTTTCCTACATCCAACTTAGTGCATCACAATAGTAGTTAGCTAATAACATTACATTCATATACATCATATATCATTGTATTATTAAAGAATTTAAATTATCATATTGAATTACACATTCATTCATCACATTTTCTACCAAAAAATACAAAACAGAATCATGTATTAAATAATTTGGTAGTCCCACAATGAAGTACAACATATCAAAGTCACGATTTTCCATTTAATATCATATTTATTCATAAAGGTAAAATTAACCTGTAACTAAGAAACATGGTATAACATTAGGCCATACAACCATATGGATTTGTACTTGGTCATACAACTGTATATTATAGATCATTGTTTGCTGGTTGTTGCACAGTCCATGGAATATTCTCTAAGTATCAACATATTTTATGGTATATTCATCGGTCTTCTGTGTCACCCAGGGTATGTTAGTCATGTTGTCCTTTCAAGTCAAATCATTAGTAGTTGACATACTTCATCTTTATTACTAGGTATGCATTGTGCATATCATTCATTTGAAATTTTTTAATATTAAAACTTTGTTTTCACCAACCATATATTTTACATCATGGTTATGTTGTTTTTCATTAGCCAAAATCATGGTCATATTGTGGCCTGTGCTAGTAGGAAGGTCTTAATTGCTCAAGTGGTGCAACCCCCGTCTGCCGCTCTCAATGGCCCTACTAATCAAGTGGCACCATTTCCCTCAGTGGCGGTAGTGAATTAATTTTTTTAATTGTTGATCCTGCCTAGGTCATATGGGCAACTGCTTGCTAGTCCCCAAGGGATTCATTTTTTTCTACTCTTTAGTCTCCAATGGCCTAAATAGGGCCTTTTTTCATTTTGACATAACTTGCAATCTAGGAGGCTAATTTTTTTGGATGATATCTTGTCAAAAAGGTGGTTTCGTCAATTTTGAAGTGGTGTAAGTTATTTTCAATATAATTTTTTTTTTGGCATTTATTACTAGGTGAATTTAGATCTTATTTTTTGGCTCTTGAGCTCATAATTTTTTGCCATGATCTCTAATTTTCACAATTCTTGCAGTGTTGGAAATGTATTGAGGAGATATATATTTCCATCCACACATTTTTTTGTATCTATCCCAAGTATATCGTTATTTCAGTTTTTCCCCAAAGGGTGTCCTAGAGATTACTTAGGTGTTTTGATAGTTTGGAGGGTGCAATTTTTATCTTTGCACTTCATTTTAGTTCCAAATCATTTTTCAATCAACTTTTACTTCATAGATTCCACCACTTTGAGAGTTTTCCAAAATTCCTTGGCATCAAGTTTGTTGTTGATTTATCATGATTCTGACTTGAGTCCTTGAGTGACTCTAATATGGTTTCTAGCATTAGAGTTATCTTTCATTTTCTTGTTGAATTAAGGATTCCAATGTTACTCCACAAGTGTGCTTCTAGTGCTTCTTTGCAACAAGTTATCTCATTATGGCGGTTGTTGTATGGTCTCCCTTATCATCCTTTGTGTGGATGGAGATTGATTAGATTTGTGATGGATCTTTTCATTGAGGGGGGCTAAATGGTCTCTTCTTCATCTCTCTTATGGGGGGGTCTTTTCCCTCGAATGGGATTTTTTCCTCTCATTTTTCATGGAGAGCATTATTGTATCTTTTCTCTCTTTTGGGGAGGATTTTTGTCCCACTGGGTTTTCTCCTTTTCTTTATTTGTGAGAGATTTCATTTGTATTTGTACATGGGTACCTAACATGGCCTCGTAGCTAAGACCTATCTTTATGTCATTTCCATATGTACTCTCTAAGTTGTACTTAAGGGGCAGTGTTGGTGTAAATAAGTGTTTTATCTATTTAGTCATTACTATTTCTTATTTACATTGTCAAGTCCACTTAGGTCCTAGGAAGGAATCTTTCTAGTTAAGCATTAGTTGTCACTTATCTTATCTAGTTGGCATTTATTTAATGCTTGTGTCCTAGGTTGTTATGAGTTAGTTGTCTCATGTGATAGGATTAAGAAACTTGTCATGATCTTGTCTGATCCTACTCCTCACCTTGCCAATATAATAAATGTTTGATATGTGCACTGCCATATTCATCTTGATTGCCATTTTGGCATTCTTGCACCCTTAATCATAGCATGATATTTCTGCCATCTCTCTTGAGGAAGTTATTTTTTCTTGCAAGTGATCTTGGGGTGTTGAGGAGTTCACCATAAACTCCTACATGATTGCTCCAAGCAATTTATATTTCACTATTTTTTTAGTGCAGCTTAACTATTATATATAGTGACTAAGTGGAGAAATTCTTTTTAAATTAAACTCTTATGTATTGTGGTTTTGTTGTTAAAGAATAATATAGAAACTTTAGTGTTTTATGATTGAATTTATTAATATTTTTTTTTATTGAACTTTTGGTTACAGTATACCATCATAATCATCATGTATTAATCATTCACTAAGAAAAATAATATCATCATGTAATAGATAATAAGGTGTACAATTATATCACAAGATTCCACATGAAGAGCTAAATAAGTACCACCATATGATATGGAATCATCATGTCAAGTATGGTTTTAAGTTGACAAAATATAAGAGGGTGGATGTAGAAACATGAGGGTGTAGTTGGAGGCAATTCCTAGATGCTAAATTTTTTTGACACTCAAGCCTCAACACCCAATGAAGATATTACTAATCAAAATTGATGCACAAACATTTTCAAATATATAGTAGCATTGAATATTTAAATAGTCTTAAAATATTTCCTTGATGGACTAGATATTTGGTTGGTGTAAAATTATTCACTTTGATCAATATGGCTATCAACTGAATATTGTTATTTTCTTAATGAAAATATTTTTTTTGTAGAGGAAAATTTATGGTTTCCAAATATATTTTTTTCAAAATTTAAATTTGTTCTATAAATTACTATTCTTTTTTCCAACAAAATGTCTAACAAAGTTGAAAAGGTGTACTTTTATTTTTAATAACTTTCAATTTCCATTTTAAAAAAATATATAATCCTAGGATAGACATCATTCTCTATATAATTAAAAACTAATATTAATTATTTTAGATCAAGGAGTTCATGCATGAGGTGTTTGGATTTTATACTCTAGTCTTATTAAATAGTTAATAATAGGTTATATATTTAACAAAAGATGTAAAATAATACATCACATTCCTCAACATCAATTATTTTTTTCACAAAATAATTTTTAAAATATTTAAATTTTTAGTCTTTAGGTTGTTGGTATGTACATATATTTTTACATCCATCAAAGTGACAAAGAGTAGTTTTTGTGCATCCTTAACAAAATATAACTAAGTCTCTTAGAGAGTAGCAGGTGTAAAGACTAACTAGTGGAAAATATTGTTAGCCCCCTACAATGTTTCCTTTATAACTTCTATCTTACCTTCTAGTTCTTTAAATAGTGATGAAATAGCAATCAGCGTCTCTATTCATAATACCACCTATGCTTTAGCTCCCACCTTTGGATCATTCATTAGTATGAGGCATGATCTTACTTTAAAAGTATGTATTCTTCTATATAAAGGTGTATGTACATACACCACCACTCAACAATATCCAAATACATAGTATTATCTTGTAACCCATAAGATAAATCTAGCAATTATAGATCGATGCAATATTTTTCACCTTGATAGTTGATACCTAAATATGCACAAGGACTACAAATAGTTGTGGAATTCTCTTTGGTTTGAATCTATGTATCTCAAGATCAATCTTGAGCTTCTTAAAAACTACCTAATATATTGTATAATCTTGTAGCTCACAAGATTGATCTAGCTAATTATGGACTCCTACAACATATTTCATCTTAATTATTACTATCTAAATATGTAGAAGGAAAAAAAAAATCATTAAGGAAGTTATCAAATTTTGAGGGTCAGTTTCTCCTTGGTCAACACCTAAATAGTTTAACTTTATGACCTTGAGCTAATGGTCATGATAGCATTCCCAAACATGCAATTTTCTTACTTTATTTTGATGCAAAACTTTGTTATGGTCAAATTCACCAACTTGAAATGTTCCTATGATGGATTCCCTTTGAAATATCAATGCTATACATTATTCCTCCTTGTTGTAGATTAATAAATACATAAATGAATATACTTAATTATCATGACATAATAGATAGTCACAAAAACATATACCTAGTCAACTCCCAACAACTAATGAAAAGAGCTAGAGTAAAAAAAATCTAAAGTTGATCCTGAGCACTATGTGATTGATCTTGTATATGAAGGAACAAGAATATAGACAATGAATGAATGTGAAAATATGGGTGTAGTAATAGATACAATAAATGGGTAATAGTGGTGAATGTGTGAAAGTAAGTACAAATAGGGATAGGATGAGTTTTAATATAAATAATAATATGTAAATGAGGATGAATAAAATATTAGAGGAGAAAAACTTAAGAGAAGTCAACAAAAAAATTTACTATGTAATTGTTTATTTCAATTCATTATATCAAAATACACCCAAATAGAAATGGGCATTTGTGTGGGTATGAATAAATTTTAATGTATGAAAGTATGTGTAAATGGTGATGGATAAAAACTTGAGGAATGAGCCAAAATTAGCACAAGAGCACAACACTTTTCCTTGTGTAGTTTATTACTTCATCCTCACAAAATATACCCAAATCTAAATGGGAATTTATGTGGGCATACGAAACTTGTTGAAGTTGATGATTGAACTCCATGACACCCATAAATCACCTATAAGCAATTATCCTATCACAAAAGAAAGATCAAAGCAACTGATTTGCTATGCAACCAAGAGATAAAAGGTTAAATTTAGAAGAGCACTAATATGTGCAATGTATTAACCTGAATGGTTTTGAATTGAATTATTATAATGAATGTGCAAGCTTTATAAAATAATCCAAAAGAAAACCCTAGATGAGGATTTGACTAGATAGTGACAAGTGTTCTAATCTCATGCAATGAGACAACTTGTCCTATATTTAATTCAAACTAATTATAAAAAAGAACTCCTAAGTTTAGCTTACGTGAACTAAAGTAATAAGGGACTTAAGAATTAATTAATGAGTAATTAATTATCAAGTGATTATCTTAATTACTCCAACATCCCCCCTTAAGATCAACTTAGGCAGAAGCTATAAAACCCTAATATAGAATGTAATGATGGATACATGGATGGGTCCTCAATACAAGTCCTAATGAGGTACCCATGTACAAATAAATGAATCTCTCATAACTAAAGAAAAGGAGAAAACCACATGGAAAAAAACTCCTCTCCAAAAGAGAAATAAAATGACTGCACTAGTGAAACAAGGATAGAAGGAGGACTCGATGTGGCCCCCCAAGGATTGCTTTTATCACACAAGTACAATAGATGTCTCCTCAATAGGAGAGAGAAAATGAGGATATGAATCCCCCCACAAAGAAAGAGCTCCCATGCTAATGATGAATGTCTAAAGACAAAATATATGATCCATTGCATGTAAACAACATTTATCCCCTTAGGAAGAAAAAGATCCACTAGTGATTGGAGCAACCAACCCAAAAGGATGGGTGATGTCAGAATCCAAATCCAAATGATGTGTACCTCTGAAAACTAATCATGTATCCACATGTTAGAAAGAGATGATGTTGATCCAAAATACTATGAAGACTGATGTAGAATAAGTTGCAAAAGCGATGAAGATGGTGGGCCAACAACGTTGATGTAGATGTCAATAAAGAGGAGATGAATATCCTCAAAGTAATCCTCCAAGTCTAAAACATAGGAATCCATAAACAAGGATTATATGTCTATGAGATATGAATCCCAAGTAGCTATGTCTAGAAGATGATAAATGTCCTCCTACATTGAATCAATAGGGGCCAAAGATGTGGTGATGCCAAGCTGATCAGGAACAATAGGATATGATGATGTAGTCTTGATCGAAACAGTGGGAACATGAAGAAAAGTCTTTGAACTATAGGAACACATTCGTGCAAGACCTATGATATATTCAAGATCCTTTGAAGTATCCTCATCAAAGGGTATGGAATATGCATCTACAAGAGGGAGGAGACAATCTACAATAGGATCCTCTAGGTATCGAGAGATATGAGGGTCTCCATGGATCTTCCAAAGTTGTGTCCAAAGTGGGTAAACCCATAATACTGGTTTACAATCTTTAGCCAAACTGGACACTAAACTAATTTTTTCTAACTAAATCTTCACTTTTGGACACCTATAGCAGCTAAACCATGAGGAATTTGAAGATGATGCAAACTAGTGATTTGTGAAATTTTGTCTATAGATTCTAAATATATTTTTTTCAAAAATTTTGGAATCAGATTGCACTTCTTTTTCCATCTCCTTCGAAAACTAGTTTTTTTCAGTAAACACTATTTTTAAGGAGTGATGCTCATCATATAACACATAACTTTTTTCAATGAAGGATAAAATTCTAATTTTTTTGAATTTAGATTTGTTACTATGGTATCGAGTGCTTCCAATTGGTTTCATAGTGTTTTATTGAATATTTTTTCCTTAATCAAGTTTCGAAGTCAAACCAATTACAATTCAAACGTAGGCGGATTGTATAACACAACTTTTTTTGTATGTATCGAAATTCAATTTTTTTTGTTGGATCAAGGACTTCAATATCTAGCGCACTCATTTTTTTTTTATAATCTTCTATTTTTCCACGTGTAGAAAAAAGAGCTTGATTTTTAGTGGAAAACCTACATTCACAATAAATAAATAAAAAATTTAATAATCAAATTTAATTTAATTAAAATTATACTTTTTTGGAAGCTTATAATAAGGACTCCATACTTACAAAAAAAAAAAATGAATTCATTTGATCCCCCAAAAGGTAAATCAAAAGTGGTTTTTTATCATCATTTTGATAGGTGTAAAGGATACTCCATTATAGGTATGGTTTAAAACTAATGGGGTTCTATCCAAGGGGGCTTGGTTTAAGGTGGTTTGAACAAATGCTCTTCAGTTGGAATCCTTTAAATGGAACTTTTCAAGGCTTAAATGACGAGAGTGCTAACCCAAGACACAAAATATCACACACAAAAACCAAAGAATATTATTGTATTTAGAATAATGAAATGCTTACATGTATAGGATCCCAAATCCATGAGTTCTGCAATACATGCCCCCATAGAAAATTACAAAAGTTCCCTTTTCTCAATATGCACTCTTTCCCCCAAAAAGTTTCCCAAAAATCAGAAACTAGCCCATAAATAAATCCTTTTTAGTTTGGAGAAAAAAACCACATTTGAATTATGAGTTTTAATGGTTTGGCGCTGAAAATTATAATTTGAAATTCAAATTTTAAAACCACATTCAAAAATTAGCACATTTTTGAAAATGCGCCAACTTCTGGGAGCCATAACTTTTGATTTGGGACTTCGTTTGACGAACCGTTTGAACTGTTGGAAAGGTCTTGAAGTGAAGAACGCGCTAAGAACCTGCTATGCCAATTTTTATGATTTATGGGCTTGTACAAGACCGTTTAGTGCCTCAAATTGGACTCAAAATATTTTTTAGGGCAAAAAGCAAAAACTGAAACTTGAATAACTTTCAAACAGAGAATGATCTTGACCTAATTATTTCACCAAAGTGCTTATTTTTATCTCCTGAAGCTTCCCTTAAATTTTTTCCTCCTCACGCCTTCAAATTCACACCTGCTAAAAATAACAGTTGAGTAAAAATAGTAGAAAAACATTTCTGAAAGTTGAGAATTCTTATTCAACAAAAAGAGTATCCAGAAATGCAAAAACATTTACAAAAAGATAAAAGAAAGTAAAGATATTTTTGGGTAATGTGGGATTTCCCTTACACCACTAGATGCTCCTGCATCATTAAATCATTATATTATCTAAAAATATGTGATTTCAACAAAAATCAGGATCTCCCAGAAAGTGTAAACCACTATTGTGGCAATACCCAAGTATGTGGAGACATTCAATGTCCAATACAACACACATAGTATCAAATGTTGATAAACTCCCTGGTGTGTCTAGTGTAGGTATGAGTCCATATAGATAAGGAAAAATATCAAGCCACCTAAGATGTGTCAAGATGTCATTTCGCCAAGACTCATAGTTATCCTTATCCAAGTTGATCACAAGATTATGAACAAAAAAACCCATGATACTCACTCAAATGATAAAATCGAAGACTAATAACCTCAAAACTAATAAAGTAGATCCAAGTGCCAAGACATCCAAGTAATTAAGTAGAATGTGAAAACACAAAATACTGAACAAAATGTACCTAGGGTAGATTCTAGAAAAAGTGCATGAATAGATTTGAAGAGCTCTAAAATACCTTTCCAATGCCACTTGAATCATGAAAATCAAAAATACAAGTGAAAAGTTATGAGCTTGGAAGTGCAAAATGAAGATCTAACTTTGACTGAGAATAATAGGAACCAATAAAAATATCTAATAATGAGACTTGCACCATTGGAAGTGCTTAGAACTTGATTTTCAACAATATCTCATTTTCTCAATTTCAACGTTGTATGCCCAAGTTATGACCGATTTACAAAAATAGGTCAAAAAAGGTAAAAAAACCTTGGCTAGTGGCTAGTGGGTAGCAAATTTTTCTTTTAAATCTTTTTTTACTTTTCTGCTTTTTTTCTTTTTTTTGCAAAAAAGATTTTTAGAAAAGCAAAAAGAAAAATTGATGATGATGATTTTTTAGAATTTTTCTAGAAAAAAATTTTAAAAACTAAAAGATTTTTCTCAAGATAGGATCTCTCAAAATCCAGATAGGAAGCTACATATCTGGTGCTCTGATACCATGTTGAAGTTTATGATTGAACTCCACAACACCTAAAAATCACCTATAAGCAATTATCTTATCACAAAAGAAAGATCAAAGCAACTGATTTTCTATGCAACCAAGAGAGAAAAGATTGAATCAAGAAGAGCATTGATATATGCAATGTATTAACTTGAATGGTTTTGAATTGAATTATTACAATGAATGTGCAAACTTTATAAAAGTATGCAAAAGCAAACCTTAGATGAAGATTTGACTAGATAGAGACAAGTGTTCTAATCTCATGCAATGAGACAACTTGTCCTATATTTAATTCAAGCTAATAATGAAAAATCACTCCTAAGCTTAGCTTAAGTGTACTAAAGTAATAAGGGACTTAATAATTAATTATCAAGTAATTATCCTAATTACTCCAACAAAACTCACCATTATAGTTTTTAACCAATTTTGATAAATAAATATGTATGGTAAATTAAAACTCTAGCATAACTTCAAAAATAACTAAAATATTAAATTTAAATTTTTCATAGAGTTCATCTATAAGATTAAATACATTAGAAATGTGAATTTGTTAAAAAGAGAAAAAAGAAAAAAACATAATGTAATTGTGTTGATTGGTGATTCCTTATTGAGAAGTAGATAGAGAAGTTCATCTACAATTTTATTTAAACAAACAAGGTTGAAATGACTATCATTGAATGAATTTTATCTATAGATTTTTATAAAGTGATCTTGGTCATGTGATGTTGATTTTGACATATGTCATTATGTAGTTCAGGTGTCTTTTCTCCTTAGATTTCAGTAACTATATATATTGACTATTTTTTATTTACTATTAATTGATAACACACTTTAAAAGTTGGTGACATGAAAACATACTTTACTTTTCCATTTACACTTTTCACTATATGTGAAAAGACTTTACTTTTCTATTTACTTTTGTTGTTTAAAAATACTATTTTCATTGTAGCAAGTAATTTATAGATTTTTTAGGTCAAATCATATTTATTCTCAAGGTACACTTGCGATATTTTCATTCATGTCTCCTCTATTGGAGACATGGGAGACAATAGATAGATAAATACCACATTGAGGTAAATATGGTCTTAATACCATTTCTTTAAAAATATCGAAAAAGAAAATAAATATCAAAAGAGTTATGGTCATGTGATTTAATAATAAAAATGAAGGGTTGCATGCATAACTTTAGTGAAAGGGAATAGGAAAAAAATTCTTAAAGGAACTGGAAATCTCACTTAAGAAATGCTTATATTTTAAGGCACAAATTTGTTATAGTCATTTTTTTAGTTTAATTAAAAACTTTGTTTCACATAGATGTTTTGAAACACATAAGAAATTATTAAAGTGGACCTTTTCAAACTATTCATTTAGAAACTTCACATTGCATAGGTGAATAAAATTATAAAATCTTGATCACTAAAAATCTCTTTTCATGCATTCACAAATTTAGTTCATCGTGTGGAAAGGAAAATGTGATTAAGCAATCAAACAACCAAAATCACGTTTCGTTCACAATTTAATTGATTAATAGTATATTTAAATCTCTAAAGAGCAATATTAATAAGTCAATTGTAAATTTAGAAAATATTTACAATTACGTCACAAGTTTGAAGACTATCTAATTTATAAATCTCCTATATATTCTAATTTGAATGGTATGCACACATCTAAACAATGTGTGTAATCTAAAGGAAGTAGAGGGAGAAACATTAATAAATAATATTAAAACATAATTTCTAAATATTCATTTGCTTCGTCACATATGTATCATACAAATATAACTTCTTGTACTAAGAGAAAATATGTAACCTTTCATATGTTATTTTTCTAATATTGATGATATTATAATCTTATGAATCCTCCACATCTCTTTCAAAATATGCAACCCTTATAATATAACTATAAAGAAAACATTCTTTTTGCAGTTCTAAAATTTATTTTCAAACTTATTGAATATGAATCTTTGAATACAACTTCGAATTTATTTAAACCAATATATCAAATACTGAAAATGTAATTTTTCCTAAATATAAAGATTATACATTCAACTAAAAACTAAAATATATAATCATAATCATATATTACAAAAATATAAATAACATAATATCAAATATAGACAAAACTAGAGTCAAAATGAACAAATAGCCCAAACAAAACAAAACAATTTGATATGGGAGATTTTGAGATATATTTTTGGACCCATTTGAGACAAATCCCAATCAAATTTGGTAACCTATTCGAAGATAAAGTAAATCACAATCTTAACATATATTCCCTACAACTAGTGTCCAAAAACCTATTAAATAGATATATACCTAAAATAATAGGAAGTGAACGTGCCTTGAAAATAATATCCCCATCAACACTAAGTGCCCTATGGCCCATGAATTGGGGGGCACATTGTCTTTTGTGCCTCAAACTCCAGGGCTTAGATTTCCATGGATCCTCACGTACAACTCATGCCCCCCATTGCAGGACTTTTCCGACCATGCAAAGAAGACAAATACATGAAGTTACAACACTTATAAAGTTTGGCATTCTATTCTCCTCCTTTTTTATTTTATGTTTGACTGATTGCCAAGTCTATTCCCCTACTTTTGATTTTATGCTTCACTTATGATTAGGTGCCCCTTGGGCCACATGGGCTTTCGGTAGATATGCCATGAATGCTGCTGTAGACTTTTGATTTGTTTGACTTTCTTTTTCTAAAGAAATAAATAGATAAATATTTCTACAAATTATTATGTAGGTTGTCGATCGATGTTTAGTGTAACAAGGTGGTCATTGTTGTAGGGATCTAGGGGAGAGGACCTAATAGTTGTGCATCCTAATTTCGTGCCATTAATTATCTTACGTGAAAATTTCAAATAACTCTCATTTTTTTACAACAGCTTACTTGGCAAGTCCCTTGCTTATAACTTTCGTTTTCGGGCCACATCATCAAATATGATGCCACATCAGCTTGCTTTTTGTCAAGGTGTCCAAAAAAGCCCAAAAAAAGTGAGACCAATACTTGTGCATTCATATCATGGGTAGTTCAGCATTGATGTGGCATCACATGATTGGTTGCTTTTTAGATCAAAGGAATACATTTTGTTTAATTATAGGTAGTCAAGTCACAACTATTGAGCATTATATAAACAACTACTATCACAACTATTGGACATTATATAAACAACTACTATCACAACTATTGAAACATGCTCAACTACTCGGTCCTCTCCCCTAAAAGGTCTCGAGTTCAAGCATCTGCAATATAAAAAAAATAAAAAATTATCTAGGTTGATTAATAAATGAGTTTAAAGAGTTAGAAATCAAATATGGATTTTAATAAATGAAGATGTGATATTTAGTTTGAAATTTGATGATAGGAAATGATATAATAGATTTTGGAAGTTGATTTGTTAATATTTTAAGATTTTAGGATTCATTTTGATGAGGATCTTAAATTATATAAAATGAATGTTTTTTCTTTGGATAATCTATATGAATGGAAAATTGATTTTATAGAAAATTATATTTGCAGCATAATTATCATTTAGTTAATAAAATAAATCATTCTCTAGGAAAAATTATAACAAGTAATAAAATTATTCAAAAAGAAAGCACGTTGTGACCAATTTCATTGTTGTCCTAGATAAATTAAATTTCTTATATAAATTAAATCAACTAAATATCTTCCTACCATTTCTTCCAAAATTTTCCTCTAACATGTTTGCAGAGGTTCTTTAAAAGGAGTACTATGGGAAAGAGTTTCCTAGGATTTTGAGAATAAGCAATTTTAATGTTAGGTAAAAAGATCTTTTATAAGAAAAATAATAGAACCTACTTTTAAATTACTAGAAAAAAATGTTTAGTAATTTTTAAGAGGAGGTATGTGAAAAAGAAAATGATCATATAATTACAAAGAAATAAACATAAAAGCACTATACCATTACACAATTATTTACATGGAGAAAAATCTTTTAAGAGGAAAACCACACTTTAAAGTAACTCATTGTATTATTTAGTAAAAACTAGTTACAATATACTTTCAGATTTTAAGTCTTTATAGATAATAATACCAATAAGATATCTAAAACAATTCCAGTAGCATAAGAGTGTCTATGAAACTCGCTATGAAACATCTATCTCAAGCACTCAATAAATAGAAGAAGAAATACATGAAACCATAAAATGATAATTATGAAATCATGAGCTAAAATAACCCAAAATGTGGTGCCTAAATCCCTAGTCAAAATCCAACATTGAAATAGCAAGATGAATCTAAAGCATAGAAATAGTAAAACCTCTTCCACCTATCCCAAGCTTGTCAAAATCCACTCACCAACTTGGGCACTCTATTTCATCTCAACTATCTCCCATAAAAAAATCTTATG
Source organism: Sequoia sempervirens (assembly GCA_007258455.2). Lineage (NCBI taxonomy): Eukaryota > Viridiplantae > Streptophyta > Pinopsida > Cupressales > Cupressaceae > Sequoia > Sequoia sempervirens. The sequence goes on from VDFB02136867.1 coordinate 110,734, forward strand.
ATGTGTCACAGCATGCAACATAAGTTGGTCAACAAGTGCAACTCCCTCTCATAGCTCTCTTATGTGTTCTAGATGCTCTTACATTATTGATATGAGAAATCTAGATCTAGGAGGCTATAACTTTTGATCTAGGAAATCAATTGAGCCCCTATTTTCCTAAATTGAATATATTAGGGAGATCCATTTCATTATAATTTAATTATTCTAGTTATGACCCATTTTGACACTTTTAGGACCAAACTAAGCTCTAGATCCAAAAAATTACATTTTCGTGTCCTATGGTTGAAAATTACATTTTTCCTTAATATTAGGATGCAAGGTTAAGAGACCTTCCCTAACATTCTCCCAATTATCAAAAAAAGTCTAAGAAAAAAGATAATACTAATACTATCAACTATATACTAAGGGTCGAGAGCTCAAAGAACTTATTCTACCACCTAAACTATTATGTGTTGATTGACTTTATCAATGCAATTATCTACAACATCACGCTTTCAGCATCTATCATGCCACAAAAAAATTGTACTAGACATATGTGTACTTCATTATAGCATTAAAGAGTGGGTTCTTTTCCAAAATAATAGCAATATAACTATCATGTAAAACTTTGATATCTCCCTAACTCAACCCCACATCTAAGCACAATATCTTAAGTTAGATGGCCTCCTTGTAGGCATGATTAAATACAATGTACTCAAATTATATAGTGGATAAAGTGACCAAAACCTACCACTTTATTATTCAACTAATAAAACCACCAAATAAATTACACTTATCCATCAATATATCGTTTTCATTTAATATCTCCTACACAATATGAATCCACAAATCCATAAGTATCCACTTTCTATTCCCTTATAAAGTCACCATGATAATAAATAGAGTATTTTGAGCTTCCCAAAAATATATAAAGACCCTTTAAATTACATCCTAATTATCACATCCATGATTAGCCATAAAGTGGCTCAAGATTCTTACTACTTCAATAATTCCTCATCTAATATATATTATAGCTTGCATCAAACTCTGAACTAAATTTTTGTAAGAAACACAAGATTTATCCTCCATTTATACATGGGTTCTACAAGACACTATTCAATGGTTTTCTATCTATAATGTTGAAATATTATAGTTTAGGGTTAAATACTTTCTCTATCCTAACCAAGGCTTTATGTTTACTCTATCTCTTATGATCTTCATACCCAAGATATTCTTGGTAGCCCCAAAGTCTATCTCAAATTGTGTGAAAATTTTACACTAGAAATCGTCAATCGCATCCTTATTATTACCACAAAGAAACATATCATCTATGTACAATATGATAACATCACCTTCATATTTATAATAAACACAATGATCTAATTTATCTATCAAAAAACCCAATCCAAACAAAAAGAAATTAAACTCTTAGTATCACATCCTAAAGACTTTTTGAGACCACATAAAGTATTTTTAATCTATAAACTAAAGTTTTTTATCTCTTTCCACATAATTATTATGTTGTGTCATGTAGATTTTTTCCTCCAAGTCACCATATAGGAATTCTATATTCTAATCTAATTTTTTTATCTCTAAATCAAAAGATATTGCCACATATTATAGAATCATAATAGATTTCAATTTAGCAACTTAGGAAAAATCTCACCTAAGTCTATCTCCTCAACCTAGGAATATCCTCTTGTAACCAACCTTGCATTGCAGTTTTCAATACTACCATTTGAATTAATCTTGTTTTTGAATATCCATTTACATCCAATATGTTTTCTTCCTTTTATCAATTGTACCTAATCCCTTGTGTCATTTTTAATCAATATAGACATCTCCTCATCATAGCCTTTCTCTAGCACTCATAACCACCCATATTCATCACCTCCATAATTTTATGCCTCTTGTAACCAACCTTGCATTGCAGTTTTCAATACTACCATTTGAATTAATCTTGTTTTTGAATATCCATTTACATCCAATATGTTTTCTTCCTTTTATCAATTGTACCTAATCCCTTATGTCATTTTTATTCAATATAGACATCTCCTCATCATAGCCTTTCTCTAGCACTCATAACCACCCATATTCATCACCTCCTTCATAATTTTATGCTCATTAGTATTGGCAGTCAAAGTAAAAATATATATCTCCAATTAGGAGGATTATACATGTATGATTATTGTCTTTTTCAAGTGAACCTCCTTAGGAGTTGAGCTGGAGGTTATATCTCCTCTTCTAAAAAATAGAACTATCTAAGCTCTATTCCTCTTCATGTCCTTAATGAGCTTCTAGTTACATTACATAACTAATTAGAATATATGAATAATTTTAAGAAAAAAATGTGTTCTATAAACATAATTAAATAGGTAGAAATGTAATTAATTTCATCACCTAATTTCAATCATTGTATTTATGTTTTTTAAAATATAATTAACACATTGAAAAGACTATATCATATAAAAGAAAATCATAAAAATATATAACATCCTAGTAAACTATATATTTAATTTATAATATAGGTTTTTAAAATAAAAAATATTTTCACATTTTAAAAATTGAATGGATAACCATCACAAAATATTAACTTAACAAATCAGATGTCAACTTTAGGTTCTCATCTAGAGGTTGTGCTTTGGTGGTTGTCCTATTCCTCTATACTTCAAAATCTTACATGTACTCTAAAAGTGGAATCTCTACCTAATTGTGAATTTAATAACAAATTTTTTTAACTATACTAAGTTAATGAATTCCCTGCACAATTATTTAGTAATTCAAAGAGAAAATTATAAGAGTTTATGCAATTTGGAGAGTTTCTTTTAGAATAAGTTTATGATAATTTTAGAGGTTGGCTTTTGATTAGTATGCAACATGTTTTAATGTAATTGTGTTCTTTATCATAATATTTGAAATTTGTATGATTATTGTTGTATACATCTAAAAATGGTCTGGAGAAATATGATTAATTAAATATGACTTATTTAATTAATTAATCCTTAAAATATTCTACTATTAAATAAATAGGAAATATTTATTTAAATAGTTCATCATAATTATTCAATCTTGATTCAATTATTTTCATCTTATTCAAATTCATCTATTATTAAATAAATTAAATACTTATTTAAATAGTTCACATTCTAACTTCTCCTATTTCTTCAGTTTTAATTAAATAAACAACTTATATAGTTGACATTTATTTAATTATTACATCATATTCAGTCTTAATTAATTAAATAAAGCTTTATACTTTATTGTTTAATTATCATACTTCTTCTATTTAATTTAATAAACAAACTTCTATAGTTTATTTAATTAAATTATTTATCTTCCCTTTTGATAATTTAAATAAATCAAAAATATTTAAATAAAAGCATAAATCAAATCCCTCTATTCACTCACCAATAAAATTAGATTTTTCAAATCTAATTAATTTAACTGGTATTCACATGAAAAGGCTCAGGGACAAACCTGCAGACAATCCTCTCAATCTTCTTCCTCAAATCTTTCCTCTCATCTTGCTTGGTGTTTTCATGGGGAGGAACAATCCCCACTATCAGCTCCATCTTCTCATCTCTTACCATTCAAATATCCAGATTGAATCTCAACCTCTACTATGTTATCCCTGTGCAAAACTGTTGCCAGAAATCTATATATACAACCTTCTGAAGCATGAGAAAACCCTGAAGAATTATCATCTTTTATGCAAACTTACTCTGTAGGATTTAGCAATCAAGCATCTCAAGCATTAGCATTGTCATTAACATCAATTGTCATTTAGCATATTAGCATAGCATCATAGCATCAGTAGATTTAGAATCATGGTAGCATCATTAGTTTTTACTGTAGCTTCCATTTAGCAGGTTTCATGTCAGGATAGTTTACGGTAGCTCCATATCATCTAGGAATCATTAGAAATCATCACATCACAACATTTAGCATCATTCCACTCTCTAAATAGACATTTTAATAGTCACAATACTTTATCAAATCTGAGAGCCTTTCCATGACTCATAAATCTTTGGAGATAGGAGACAATGAGACACTTTCAAGCTTTTCTCTGTTTTAAATTAGTTTCAATCATGTTTAAATCTTGATACAATGTTTCATTAAGAGATGTATTTAATTGTATTTAGTTTACTTTTTCCACACTTACATTTTGGCGCCCACTATGGGGCTGTACCCCATGTTTTTAACAAGTTTTTCTAGAAAGTTTTCATACAAGAATCTAGAGTAAATTGTTTTAGCATGATCGGAAGATTCTATAGCACTTCTGAGACAAACTATAGCACATCTGAATTTTGTTCTAGCACTTCCGAAGAAAAGTATAGCACTTTGAAGGACTGTTTTAGTGCTTCGATCTTACCTTCCAACAGAGGCTGACAATCCACATCCAACATCTATTTTAGCGCATTTGTAAAATACTATAGCACTTCGGGCTATTTCTATAGCGGTTAGGGATATTTCTATAGTGCTTCTGGATATTTCTATAGTGCTTCTGACCACTATCATAGCACTTCTGTGTAATTCATTTTCGGGATCTAACACATCCACGACCAGTAAATTTCATTTCTTTAGTTGGATTAAAAAGAATCAATCTAGGATAGGCACTTCTTCAGTTGGTTTAAAAAGAATCAATCTAGGATAGGCACTTCTTTAGTTGGTTTAAAAATGAATCAATCCTAGGATAGTCACATTTTCATTTGGATTAAAAATTTATCAATCTAGTGGTCACCAGACTTTTCAATTTGTGATTTAAAAATAAACACCATGTCTTTTTGTGAAGCAACATCTTCACTGTGAAGATACATCTTCACATAGATTAGAAAATTTTTGTTTGGGCTCTAAAATTGAACAAGTGATTTATTTGTTTGTATGGTTGATAGGCATATGCTCTCCCCTTAACTGGGTGATCCAAAAAAAAAAAAAATCCAGACTCATCCTTTTTATGCATTCTTCAAGTTTTATTACATCCTTTAGAAGGCCTGTCGTAGTTGGAAAAAATACTCACCCTACATGAACGACCTAAGTGGGTTCAAACCAAAGCCAGGTTTTTCCACCCCACTATAAAATTTAAAGAAAAACTGGGGAAACCCACTTTTTTTGAAAGTGTGCAAGATAACCATCCCTAAAGCCTTTGTTCTAAAGGTTGGGAGGTCTTCTGAGGGAGTTTATTATTGTCGATGTGAATGGAAACCCTTTCTAAGAACCTAGTGTAGTATCCATCTGAGTCAGTAACCAGACATTGTAATACTCGTAGTACAAGGGGAGGGAAGAATCTACCCCCAAGACACTCACCATATAATTTCCATGGACCGTTTTCTTAGGGGATCGAGAAATCTAACCTTGAGTGCGCACCTAGAAAAGACAAAAACACAGGCACCCTCTAGGGGGTGACATGACTATGTGAGTCGACACAATTTTAAGATGTGGGTTATTGAGTATAACGATGACCTTTCGACTATTAAGAGTGAGTTTGTCTGAAGTGCTTTATTGTTATCAAACTAGTGAAAATAGGACCATGCGTGATTCTTTTGAACATACACTATCTATTTAGATTACAACTCTTAAAAATAATTGTCTTCATTTGAGTGTTATGTATTCCAAAATCATTAAAATTCAAATAAAAGATCATCCTGAAAAATACAAATAAATCGAACAAAATCAAAACTGAGAATATGTGATTAGAGATTGGAAAACCACTAAGTTTGTCAGAAAATATCTTGCCAAGAGAATTAGAAAACCCAAGACACCACTTAGTTACAAACATCTTTTGCAAAGAAGACATTTCTTGTATCAGAATAGGAAGACTTTGTTGCATCATAGAACATTCCTCCATAGGTTTCATGATTTTGATAGGGGTTACACTAACGATTATGCTGTAGAACCTTTGAATTCACAAGCCTATATTCAGAGAAGTGCTCTTTCACAGGAATATAACCATAGTCAACGTATTCATCAATCCTCCATTCCATAACCCGCCATAGAATACTCCACCAAACCTGATCAATTCTTACGATAAACAAGTCTTTGGAAACCTTAGGTTGAAATTCAAAATCAAGGAGTTACCACCTTATGACCATTTGGCAACCTACAAATCCCATTCAACAACTAGGCCTTATACCACCTATCATACAACCTAGCCTTATACATCTTGAAAATGGCCAAACCGACATTATCAGTAGCTTGAGGGCATTTATTTTTGAGGAAAACAAAAAACTCCATTAGTTTCTTACAACATCCATCATTCTCAATGAAGAAGAAGAAAAGACAAACATAGCAGTAGGAAGACCCATGTTACTACCTCCTACTTTGGAATAGGTAATGAATGACATTACAATAAGGTATTGAAACCATCATACAACATACCTTATGACTATTTGGTGATCTATAGCTCTCGTTCAACAACTAGGGCTAACCACACCAATATTTCAGCCCGGTAACATACACATTGAAGGCACTCAAACCGACATTATCAGTAGTTTTAGAAAATTTATTTTTGAAAAGAATGAAACACCCCATCAATTCCTCACAACATCCATAGTCTTGAAAAAAGAAGAAGAGAAAGCAAACATAGCAATTGAGAGACCCAAATTGCCACCCCTATTTGGCATTAAACATAAACTATAGCGCTTCCACCCTCTATTTTAGCACTTCTGAGCAATCTTACAATGATTTTGTCAACAACAAACCAAAATCTATCAGAAAATTCTAGTGTCAGCACCGTTCTAGCGCTTTTGAGCCATCTTTTAGCACTTACATAGTCAAACATAGAGTTTCTGGCATCTGTTTCGATGCTTCTGATTAATTTTATAGTGCTCTGTCATTATCAAACATTACCAATGTCAATTACCAATCAGTCTTTTAGCACTTATGTGCTTTGTCTTAGCGCTTCTACACTATTTTACAGTGCTTTTATCAAAAATTCTAGCGCTTCTACATTTTATTTTAGCACTTATGCCTTTTGTATTAGCACTTACACAAAACATAAAAATAGAGAATCTTCTGAAACAATTGTTAGACATATTGACATCAGAAACATAGGATTTTACCAGTCAAAAAGATTTTACAGATCAGACAGTGTCCTAAAAACTTGAAACAAAGTAGGTTCTTACAAGTTAAATTGTTTTCAAATGAAAAAACCAGATCTTGTAGAATACAAAGTGTCCAATTATCAAAACAAAACCTAGATTATTGAGCCAAGTTTCCTCATCGGGATTTTGACATCCTACCATCATGAAACAAAACTCGGTAATAAGTAATTTTAACTTAGCCTTGTTAATAGAATACATCATTCTATTGGGATTCTTTAAAATCAAATTGACACTAACACCACATAAAAGATCTAAGTTTAGTGAAAAACAACCAAAATTTGTATGTCAATCTTAACAAGGTTGCAAAGACAAAAACTCAAAGAGAAGGAAACTGAAAATCTAAAAATGACTGAAGAAAACCCTTTTTTCAGATACCAACAACATGAAAACAACGAAATAACACAAGAGGGTATACAACACGACCAACAAGACCCAAATTTTCATAAATTTATGGAAAAGGTCTTAGAACAAGACATGGAGAAATACCTCTTGATGTTAGCAGAGTTAGGTGCCAAACTTCTGAAAGATTTTGATATCAATCGGTTGAAGGAAACACCTAGAACCAATGAAACAGAACCAAACCACACCCAGGATACAGATCAAGTGATCACTTTGACAGTTCAAATGCAAACCCTACAACAATAGATTCAAAACATGCAAACAAGAACCACAAAAAAATATTTATTAAAGGACATTTTTCCTTACCCTTTTCATCCATATGTGGATATGATACCCTTCCCAAGGCATTGTGAGTTTCCTAAATATGACAAATACAATGGAAAATTAGACCCAATTGACCATGTACGGGAACTCAGAACAATGAGCCTCGAGTTTGCACAAGAAGATACATACCTCATGAGATTATTTCCTAGGAGTTTGGGGGCCCATTGTATGGAGTGGTTCTCAAAATTACAACTAGGGATTAGATCCTTCAAAGAATTAGTCAACAAATTCATTTCTCAATTCTCCTTCAACATAACATATGATGTAACCATAAAGGATCTATATAACCTGAAACAAAAAAATGGTGAGACATTCTTATCATTCTTACAACAATGGAGAAAGTTGTTTGCTAGATATCCTCGATCTATACTTGAAGAGGAGAAGATTGAATTATTTATAGAAAACTTAAATGATCAGATGAGTTATAGACTCGAATTGCAATGTCCCCCAACATTCGAAAAAGTAATTGAGAATGGGCTCAAAATCGAAGAATCCCTAGTCAAACGAGGAGTGATTAAGCACTACAGTGAAACATCCAACAACGCAAATCACTATGGAAACAACGAAAAGCCAAAATTTTGGCAAAAAAATAGAAATAATGGAAGCAATGAACCTACAACTGACAATATAAAACCAGTATTCAATTTGACAGCATCAACTGTCAAAACAAATCAAAATGAAAACCAAAGCAACAATCAAAGCACTATTCAAAATAATAACACCAACAATGGAGAATCTCGACCATCATACCAAAGACAGTCCAATCAACAAAAAATCACCCCATTAGGACAAACATTGTAATCAACAATGAGAGAACTCATTGCAAATAGACTCATTACTTTACCGGAAGCTCGAAATTGGGAGCCAAAGGTAAAACCATCCTGGTGGAACGATGTAGATTATTGTAATTTCCATAAGAATAAAGGGCATAAAACAAACAACTGTATGCAACTAAAACACCTAATACAAGACTTGATCAAAGCCAAGAAGATGTTTGTTGAAGGGCATCAGCAAACAATTATCACACTGCATTTACCAATCCATTACCCAACTATGAAAAAGGAGAATCTTCTTCTAGTGGTAAGGGAAAAAGTATAAAAAATTTCTATGACACCACCATTCTTTGCCTTTTCGAGGTAGAGAAAAATGACATTGATAATCGAAGAGATGACACAAACATCAATGACATTGAATCCCTGAACATAATGCCAAGTGCAAACACATTTGATAATCAAATCAATGTCCTAAAAATCAAGGAAACACAAGACAATCAACAAGTCAATATAATGACAAGGGAGTAGTCCAGAGTAATACTGAAAGGAATTTCCTCCAAAAACAATACTCCCCCATCACATCAATACAATATCATAGACCAATTACAAAAGATACCTGTGCAAATATCCATTATATAACTTCTCAAAATTCCACCATCACGCAAAGAAGTTTTGGAATAGGCTCTGGTAGCTACAACGGTCCCTAATAATTTGGATGTTTTTCAATTCCAAGCCATGATGGGACATCTCACCACACCTCATTGTCTGTCTTTTTTTGAACAAGATGATGTATTTTTAAATCACCCCCACAATGCGGCCTTGCATAGAGAAGTTCTAATCCATAAACATTGTGTCAAGCGTGTTCTAATAGATGGAGGAGCTGGTTTAAATATTTTTACCTTGAAACTGATTCACGCACTAGGCTATTCTGACAACGCCATTGATGCTAGGAGAAAAATAACAATAAAGGCATATGATGAAGAGGAAAGGTCTTCCAAAGGGATTATTATACTTCCAATTCAGGTAGGGCTAATTGTCAAAAACATTGTTTTTCAAGTGTTAGACAAAGATATAACATACAACATACTATTGGGTCATCCATGGATCCATGACATGCAAGCGGTACCTTCAACATACCATCAATGTCTAAAATTTCCAGTAAACAGATAGGAGGTCACCATATCAGCTGACAACAACAATCCACATAATTGCAACATGTTAAAAGCAACTCAAGATACTCTGGTACCTCATAACAGAGAAGTCAATACTTCCACTTCATCCACTATTGATAGCCAACCCAATTTCATATCTAAATGGGTTGAGAAGAAGAATCTAGAGAAAGAAACAACTATTGCGGACACATCAAACACTGAAGGTCCTATGAACGAATTATCACAACTTTTAGAAAAGGTTCAGATAAAGGAAAAGGGCTTAGGAGAATATTCTCTTAAGAAATCTTTGTGCCAATCATAGTTGCTACCATCACCAAAAACATATGGACAACCCATATTAAATACTCCAAGTTCATTGCAACCCATCACAACTCTAAATGAAAGGTTTATAAAAGTAGGTACACTCGAAGATGAGTCAGAAGACAAAGCCATTCTCAATTGGCTATACAAAGAGAAGAAAGCATCAACATCGGCGAATGTCAGCATCAAAACATATCAGTATGGAAAAGGGAAGTCCATTTTAGAGAAACTGGGCTACAAAGGTCAAGGACCAATTGGAAAGAGAAAGGATGGTATTATTGAACCCATTCAACCTCTAACATTACAACCTAAAGACAAAATAGGACTAGGCTACATAACTGAACAAAAAGAGGAAGAAACCCAAAAAGTAGTAGAAAGGATACTACAAATGAGAGATGGCTCTAAAACATACTCCAACGAATATGAATGGGATCATCTATCTACTACATATTATACTAACAAAGAGATTGATGTTATCCAAGTATATACACCCTTATGAGAGGAGGGACAAAGTTTTAGAAATAGAACATTTGTTATGGGATCAACAAATATTGATGACTCAAGCGAGGACGATCAAACATTGAGTGAGTCAGAAAACTTGGAGGTGAGTACTATCATAGACCTTGAACTTCCTACCAATAACTTTGACCACCTAGCTATCATGACACTTACAATAGTTGACCTTATTCAATTTGATGACTTGTTACCTTTAATGCACCCCAAACTTATTGACTAGGAACCCACCGAACCTATTCTTATACCAATATTTTCAAATGATGATGCCATCATAAATTATCTTTGTAGTGAAAAAATTGATACAAGTACTATCCATAACACTCATATCTATGCTTTACAATAGGAGGGTTCCAAATCTTTCAATTGCGAAAATGATAATAGGAAAAATAAATCTAATGGTGAAAACCTCTCTTAGGCAGCATTAGACTTTGAAAAGAGAAAAATAAAGAACGTATCCAACAGTGAAAACCTTTATGAGGTGTTGAAAGATGGAAGGTTTGAAACTCTCCCAGAGAATTACCATGATAGATCATCAGTACTGGTAGAGCCGACATAATCTATAAATTTGGGAACAACGAAAAAGGAAAAGATCTTACATCTAGCAAAATCCATGACAGAACAAGAGAACCCTGCATTCACTAGATTCTTTGAGCAACGACACATAAATTTTGCATGGTCTTATTCTGACATGCCAGGATTAGATCCACAACTCCTAATGCATCATCTATCACTACCAAAGGGAATCAAACCAGTCAAACAAAAATTGAGAGAGATGCATCCTCACATTGCCCTTATGGTTAAAGCTGAGTTGAAGAAATTATTGGATGCAAGTTTTATCAGGTCCATAGATTATGAAGAATGGATCTCAATAATTGTGGCAGTATCCAAGACTAATAATAGCATCAGAATATGCACATATTTCAAGGATTTAAACAAGGCATGCCCAAAGGATGATTTTCCTTTTCCCAACATTAATATAATTGTTGATCTAACAACAGGACATGCCATGTTATCTATAATGGATGGATTCTCAGGATATAATCAAATAAAAATAGCACCTAAAGATCAAGAAAAGATGGCATTCACTTTCCCTTGGGGTACATTCTATTGGAATTTCATACCCTTCGGATTGAAAATTGCAGGTGCAACATATCAACGAGAAATGACCACAATTTTCCACGACATGATGCATACTTTCATGGAAGATTATGCAGATGACATATTAGAAAAATCACACACTAGGGAAGGACATCTGGAAATACTTGATAAAATCTTCACTAGATTGGAAAAATTCAATGTAAGGTTGAACCCAAAGAAATGTGTCTTCAGGGTGACATCAAAAAAACTTCTTGGTTACATAGTGTCGGAAAAAGGTATTGAAGTGGATCCAGCTAAGGTTAAAGCAATAATAGAGATGTTGCCACCTAAAAATATCAGTCAATTACAGTCCCTACAAGGCAAGTTACAATCCATCAGGAGATTTATCTCCCAGCTAGCAGATAAGAGTCACCCATTTAATCATCTACTTCATAAAAATGTTTCATTCAAAGGGGATCATAACTGTGAAACAACTTTTAGTCAGATAAAGAAATATTTGATGTCACCTCCAATACTCATGCCACCCATAACAAAAAGACCACTATTATATTGTATATCACAACAACTGACATATCTTTAGGAGCTCTATTAGCACATGAGGATTCTAAAGGAAAAGAACAAGAAGTTTACTACATTAGCAAGACTCTCAATGGATATGAAATAAAATATACATTCATAGAAAAGGCTTGTTTGGCAGTGGTATTTGCAACCTAGTAGTTGCAACACTACATGTTGACTCATACAGTCAGGCTGATAGCAAAAATAGACCCATTGAAATACCTACTCGTTAAAGCTGCTCTAATAGGGAGACTTGCAAAATGGGTCATGATCTTAAGTGAGTTTGGAATCCAATATGTCAACAGGAGAGCCATAAAAGGACAGGTAATAGCGGATCAACTAGCTAAAGCTCCATTACACAATCATCATCCAATGAACATTGAATTTCCAGATGTCGACATCCTGAATATTAGAACAAAAAGGATTTATTTTGATGGATCATATACACAAAGAGGAGTTGGTACAAGAATTCTATTTGTCACACCTCAAGGACACACCATTCCAAGATTCTATAAGTTAATGTTTCCATGTACAAACAATATAGCTAAGTACGAAGCATTGATTATGGGCATCAAAGTAGCTATTGAATGGAAAATCACATAAACACAAGTGTATGGGGACTCGCAGCTTGTCATCTATCAAGTAAATGATGAGTATCAAACAAAGGATGAGAAGCTCATGCCTTATAAGAAAATGATAGACGATCTTAAAAATTACTTCATGGATATCAAGTTCGAGCAAATACCAAGGGCAGAAAAAAAAGTTGCAGATGCCATGGCGACAATTGCCTCCCTTTTGCAATTATCAGAAAAGAAAGGTCAATATGAGTTTATGGTTGAACAAGTATCTAATCCTGCATACGATAATCCTAATTCATAGACCATATGCCAAATAACCAACACTCAACCCTCACAATATGGAGAGATCCATACTTACCTCAAAGAAAAAATTATTCCTCTTGATCTCTCTAGAAACCAAAAACGTAACTTTATTCGTCAATCTGTGAGACATACTTTAATCGCTGACATCCTTTACCATTGAGGTCTAGATGGTACTATTCTTTGATGTCTGGAGCATCACGAATCTAAAACATCCTTATGAGAGGTCCATGAAGGTATTTGTGGGACCCATTCAAGTGGGCTAACCCTAGCTAAGAAACTTCTCTGTTAGGGTATTATTGGTCGAACATGGAAAGGGAGGCCTATCAATATGTTAAAAAGTGTCAAAAATGTCAAATTCATGGTAATCTAATTCATGCGTTAGCACAAGAGTTACAACCATTCACATCCATGTGGCCCTTTTATCAATGGGGTCTAGACCTGGTAGGGAAAATAAATCCTTCTTCGTCTAATGGGCACAAGTTCATCATCACAACAACAAAGTATTTCACAAAATGGATAGAAACAGTTCCTTTGACAACTGTCACTAGAAAACAGATTTCATATTTCATACGCAACTACCTCATATGTCAGTATGGGGTACCTCAATCCATTATCACAAACAATGGTAGGCTTTTTAAAAATCAATACATCCAAGAATTATGTGAGCAATTCCATATTCAACATCATTTTTCAACACTGTACTATCCACAGGGAAATGGCCAAGCAGAAGCCTCAAACAAAACAATCCTAAAAATACTAAAGAAGACTATAAACGATGTTGGACGTGATTGGCATGTCCAGTTAAATCCTGCACTATGGGCCTATAGAACCATCATCAGAACACCAAAATGAGCTACACCATATGCCTTGGTGTATGGATCAAAGGCCATTCTACCAATTGAGGTAGAAATACCATCACTCCATGTTTCAGTGAAGGGTATCATAGCATATGAGGATTACAGAGTCTCTAGGCTACATGAACTAGAACTATTGGATGAACGTCGTCAGCAAGCAATTAATCGTTTGAAGGCCTACCAGCAGCAAATGTCAAGGAGTTACAATCACAGGGTAAAACCTAGAATCTTTCAAGTGGGAGATTTGGTCCTAAAGGAAAACCCCAGGAATCAGCAGGATAGAGAAAAGAAAGGGAAGTTTGAACCTAATTGGCTAGGTCCCTTTGTAATCACATTAGTGTATGGATCAGGAGCATATCAATTGTCAACACTTGAAGGTGATCTGTTTGATGAACCTATCAATAGTATCCATCTTAGAAAGTTCTCTACCTGAATCACTTAGTGCATGAATTAAGTTTCAGAAAATGGTTACCTTGATGAAAACCTGGCAAAAAGGCATCTTGGTGATAGAAAAAAAAAAGAATGAAAAAATGCAATAAAAACATATGGTGAAAACCTGGTAATAAGCACTATTTGTGATTCAAATCAGCTCTCCCATCTATTTGGATACATATCATGGTCATTACTTCCACCATCATTTTACATCCATTATCCTATCATATCACAGGATCATGTCTCACCCTAGCTTGGGGGAAACATCTAAAAATAATTGGGGGCAACATAAACTTGAGGTTAATCAAATGGACAAACAACAGTTAGAAAAACACAACAATCGAAGCACAAACCAACATGGAATATCAATCACCATTGGAAACACATCAAACATCCATATCATAATAGAAAACCAAAAACAAGTCAAAAGTCGGTCTCAAAAAACCAAAAAATATGAGTCTGTGTCATTCAAACTATGTGGTCTTTGTGTGTATAACGTAGGCAAGGATAATATTTGATCAGCTCCTAAGGCCCCTAGGATAGGTCTTTAGTTTATTTTGATCCAAAACTTGAAAACACAAAAACATCACAAAATTAGGATGGATGATCTAATCTGAATAATGATTGAAATACTTTAAGCAAAATTTGGATAAGTTGTACTTTGATCATTATTATCATTTCTTTGAAGCAACTCAATGATGTATTGAACTAGAGAAGCCAGGAAGAAGAAATGGTATTTTTCTTTGTTTGTTGTCTGTGAATTAATCATAATTACTGTGTGAATTGTTGTGGGAAATGCTCTACAAAGTATCATGGATGGCATTCCAATTCACATAGGAAAGTGGTTAATTCTTGTTTGTTTACGCAAAAAATGCTTAGGTCATCTTGGTTTAATTATACCTCGATGCTTGTGTTCGCTTGTAATATCAAAAATCATGAAAGTAGTACTCAGGTCATCATCGGTTTACATTATACCTTTGATGCTTGTACTCACTTTCAACATTTTAAAATCTCAATGATGATACAAAGCACAAAAGTATTGTTAAAATCCCTGTTTTTACATGTAGATTTGCATGGTAAAATTAGATTGCGTCCATAATAGTGTTACATCTGCAAAGTATTTGTTACAAAATTGGTGAATCATTCATTAAACAATTATCTTTTATCATAATAGACTGAGTATACTTGACATTAACAAAAACATCCTCATGATCATATAGTTGCATCATCATATTCATTTACATACATTAAAAGCATTTATATCATCATTTCATCATTCATACATTTCAATCAAATCATATTTTGCATTCTCATCATATCATAACAAAATATCAACAAACATATATTTCTATCATTCCATTTTCACAAACATGCATCATCATCATAACTCATTAAATCCGTCCATTTATTATATCACATATCCATATATAATCCATCCATTTTATCATAAATTCCATCAATTTATTGCATCATGTATCATTCAACATATTCATCCATTTTATTACATCATATATTTGCATTTACATCACATATAGTATCCATAATCATGAATCCATATACATCATGTATCCATATAACATGCATCCATACATTACCATTATGTGCATCATAGATAGAACATCATCATATCAAAGCATATCATCATAACAATAAAACCATCACATAGCATATAAAACATAGAAGAAAATGCATCCATCAGAGAATCATATAGAACACATAATAGACCTAAGAATCCACTGCATCTCATATATATCAAAATCACAATGTCAAGTATACAATGATGTCTAAAATGAAGAGAGATATAACATCAAAAATGGTTGTATATCAAAATAATCAAAGTGTACATCACATCTTGAATGTAACATGAAAAAAAATCATGTGTTGCTGGCTCCAAACGGTGTAGGCATCACAGGATCAGGACCCCTACCACTAGAGGAACCGGGATCCCTGGGGTCTCTATTTAGAGGTTGTGTAACACCCGCACTGACAGTCCTAGAACATGACCTAGCAGAACGAGACCTCACATAGCTAACTCTCTGCTCAGAAGGAACTATGTCATAATATCTCGCTCTATAAAACTCAATCTCCTCGCCAATACAAGCAACCTCTCACATATAATCTACTAGGGAGATACCATCTACTAGTCTCTATAATCTATCATAAGAAGCCTGAGGGCCCTCTATTGCAAACCTGGTCGCATCCCTCTCAGCTGTCAAAGAAGTAATTTGAGCTTGGGCTACCACTGTAGTCTATCTAGCCGTATCCCTCTCAGCTATCAATGTTGCAATCTATGACTGAGTTGTGACTAACTGAGCCTGAACTAATGCTAGAGTCTCTGTATGCAACTCGGCCTATGTCTGCATCTGAGCCTGGGTCTACTCTAGTAAACCATGTGCCTAAATAAGTTGCTCCTGAGCAGTCTCTAACTGAACTTGAAGATCCGCTATCTGCAGCCACTTTGAAACACCTCCCACAGCCTGCCTCTTACAAGGCATAGTTTCATCGGGAAAATCTGAAATAGGGCCCGGCCCACCCGACCCAACTGCAGCCTCTCCACTATCAAATCTATCATCCCCGCTGCTATTATCCCCACTACTCTCATCTCCGCTACTCTCAACACCAACATCCTCCTCCACACCAACATCCTCCTCAAAATCAACATCTACCTCACCAACCACACCAACATCCTCTACCTCAACCTCTCCAACATCCTCTCTGCTCTGTCTCTAATCATGCACAATGGGAACGTCCTCCTCTACACGTAATGGGGCAAGCTCATCTAGAATGGTAAGGCGTGGAAACGGATACAAAGCGAAAAACTCAGCATAGTCTATTGTAACGGAGGCTCGAAAATGTTTGGCCAAATGTACCACTCAAATGGTTGTAACGCTTGATACCCCTAAATGGAAGCAACATATGACAAACAAGACCCCCAATCTGTAATATCCGACTAACGACAAGCATAATGAGCAACACCCTGGGGTATACTCTGTACCATCCCATACTATTTGTACACCCATCTGATCAAGAATCTCTCTAATACCCGACGAGCATGACTAATCAAGATCATCGACTGACAAATAAATGGTAGTTGAATATCATCATCATCCCAATGATCACAATCTAGGTAGGGACGCCATGTCACAGACTCTATGTCATCAATAACTCTCCTCCAATACTCTAACACTGACTTTTGGACTAAGTAAGCCAACCAGCATATCTGAACACATAAGGTCTCATGGGTGGCCTCTGTCTAACTAGAACTGGATGTGTGACAGCTATGTGCTCCCACACCCACACCTAAAGCAAAGTAACGCCAACTAATAAAATTTGACCATTGAGATACACAGTTGAATGTAAATCATGATATAAATGGGCAAGCATACACATGCCCCAAGAAAATCTGGTGCCATGAACAACCATACTCTCTAAAACTTAGCCCCAACCAACCGAGAATCCCTTAGACCTGCGATTAGGACTAAGGAATCATCCAATGAAACCAACAAGTACTGTAGGAAAAGTGGTGTATGAATCAACCATCTCACGCCATGGAATCCACTCTCCAGCAATATGATCATCC
>VDFB02136867.1:128799-168355 GCA_007258455.2 Sequoia sempervirens
AGAACATTTATTTTTGAAAAGAACGAAACACCCCATCAATTCCTCAGAGCATCCATAGTCTTAGACAAAGAAGAAGAGAAAGCAGACATAGCAGCTGAGAGACCCATATTTCCACCCCGTACTTGGAATTAAATAGAAACTATAGCACTTCCACCATCTATTTTAGCGCTTCTAAGCAATCTTACAGTGCTTCTTTCAACAACAAACCAAACTGTCAGAAAATTACAGTGTCATAGCACTTCTACAGACTGTTCTAGTGCTTCTGAGCCATATTTTAGTGCTTACACATAAAAAATAGTGCTTTTGGTGTCTATTTCGACACTTCTGATTAATTTTATAGCACTCTGTCATTATCAAACATTACCAGTGTGAATTACCAGTCAGTATTGTAGCGCTTATGTGCTCTGTCTTAGCGCTTCTACTCTATTTTACAGCGCTTTTACCAAAAATTCTAGCACTTCTAAATTTTTTTTTAGCACTTTTGCCCTCTGTATTAGCACTTCCATAAAATAGAAAAATAGAGAATCTTCTGAAACAACTGTCAGATATATTGACGTCAAAAACATAGGATTTTACGAGTCAGAAAGATTTTACAGATTAGACAATGTCCTAAAAACCTAAAACAAAGTAGGTTCTTACAAGTTAAATTGTTTTTCAAACAAAAGAACTAGATCTGACAAAATACAAAGTGTCCAATTATCAAAACAAAACCTAGATTATTGAGTCAAGTTTCCTCATCAGGATTTTGACATCCTACCATCATGAAACAAAACTTGATAATCAGGAATTTTAACTTAGCCTTATCAATAGAATACATCATTCTATTAGGCTTCATTAAAATCAAATTGACACTAACACCACATAGAAGATCTAAGTTTACTGGAAAACAACCAAAAATTGTATGTCAATCTTAACAAGGTTGCAAAGACAAAAACTCAAATAGAAGGAAACTGAAAATCTAAACATGACTAAAGAAAACCCTTTTTTCCAATACCAACAACATGAAAACAATGAAATAACACAAGAGGATATACAACACACCCAACAAGACCCAAATTTTCATAAATTTATGGAAAAGTTCTTAGAACAAGACATGGAGAAATACCTCTTGATGTTAGCAGAGTTAGGTTCCAAACTTCTAAAATATTTTGACATCAATCGGTTGAAGGAAACACCTAGAACCAATGAAACAAAACCAAACCACACCTAGGATACAAATCAAGTGGTCGCTTTGATAGCTCAAATGCAAACCCTACAACAACAGATTCAAAACATGCAAACAGGAACCACAAAAAAATATTTATTAAAGGACATTTTTCCTTACCCTTTTCATCCATGTGTGGATATGATACCCTTCCCAAGGCATTGTGGGTTTCCTAAATACGACAAATACAATGGAAAATTAGACCTGATTGACCATGTATGGGAATTTAGAACAATGAGCCTCGAGTTTTCACAAGAAGATACATACCTCATGATGTTATTTCCTAGGAGTTTGGGGGCCCATTGTATGGAGTGGTTCTCAAAATTACAACCAGGGATTAGATCCTTCGAAGAACTGGTCAACAAATTCATTTCTCAATTCTCCTTCAACATAACACATGACGTAACCATAAAGGCTCTATATAACCTGAAATAGAAAAATGGTGAGACATTCTTATCATTCTTACAATGATGGAGAAATTTGTTTGCTAGATATCCTCGATCTATACCTGAAGAGGAGAAGATTGAATTATTTATAGACAACTTAAATGATCAGATGAGTTATAGACTTGAATTGGAATGTCCCCCAACATTTGAAAAATTAATTGAGAATGGGCTCAAAATCGGAGAAGCCCTAGTCAAATGAGGAGTGATTAAGCACTACAATGAAACATCCAACAACGCAAATCACTATGGAAACAACGACAAGCCAAAATTTTGGCAGAAAAATAGAAATACTGGAAGCAATGAACCTACAACTGACAATATAAAACCAGTATTCAATTTGTTAGCATCAACTTTAAAAAAAAATCAAAATGAAAACCAAAACAACAATTAGAGCACTATTCAAAACAATAACACCAACAATGGAGAATCTTGACCATCATACCAAAGATAATCCAATCGATAGAAATTCACCCCATTAGGACAAACATTGGAATCAACAATGAGAGAACTCATTGCAAATAGGCTTATTACTTTACCAAAAGCTTGAAATTGGGAGCCAAAGGTAAAACCATCCTGGTGGAAAGATGAAGATTATTGTAATTTCCATAAGAATAAAGGACATAAAACAAACAACTATATGCAACTAAAACACCTAATAAAAGACTTGATCAAATCCAAGAAGGTGTTTGTCGAAGGGCATCAGACAAACAATGATCACACTGCATTTACCAATCCATTACCCAACTATGAAAAAGGAGAGTCTTCTTCTAGTGGTAAGGGAAAAAGTATAAACTATGTCTATGACACCACCATTCTTTGCCTTTCCAAGGTAGAGAAAAATGACATTGATAATCAAAGAGATGACACAAACATCAATGACATTGAATCCATGAACATAATGCCAAGCGCAAACACATTTGATAATCAAATCAATGTCTTAAAAATTAGGGAAACACAAGACCATCCACAAGTCAATATAACGATAAGGGAGCAGTCCAGAGTAATACTGAAAGGAATTTCCTCCAAAAACAATACTCCCCCATCACATTAATACAATATCGTGGACCAATTACAAAAGATACCTACCCAAATATCCATTTTAGAACTTCTCAAAATTTCACCATCACACAAAGAAGTTTTGGAATAGACTCTGGTAGCTACAACTGTCCCTAATAATTTGGATGTTTGTCAATTCCAAGCCATGGTGGGACATCTCACCACACCTCATTGTGTGTCATTCTCTGAACAAGATGATGTATCTTTAAATCACCCCCACAATGCGGCCTTACATATAGAAGTTTTGATCCATAAACACCATGTCAAGCGTGTTCTAATAGATGGAGGAGTTGGTTTAAATATTTGTACCTTGAAACTGATTCATACACTAGGCTATTCTGACAATGCCATTGATGCCAAGAGAAAAATAACAATAAAGGCATATGATTAAGAGGAAAGGTCTTCCAAAGGACTTATTATACTTCCAATTCAGGTAGGGCCAATTTTCAAAACATTGTTTTTCAAGTGTTAGACAAGGATCTAACATACAACATACTATTGGGTCATCCATGGATCCATGACATGCAAGCGGTACCTTCAACATACCATTAATGTCTGAAATTTCTAGTAAATGGACAGGGGGTCACCATATCAGCTGACAACAACAATCCACAAACTTGCAACATGTTAAAAGCAACTCAAGACACTCTGGTACCTCATAACAGAGAAGTCAATACTTCCACTTCATCCATTGTTGACAACCAACCCAATTTCATATCTAAATGGGTGGAGAAGAAGAATCTAGAGAAAGAAACAACTGTTGCGGGCACATCAAACACCGAAGGTCCTATGAACAAATTATCACAACTTTTAGAAAAGGTTCAAATAGAGGAAAAGGGCTTAGGAGAATATTCTCTTGAGTAATTTTTGTGCCTATCGCAGTTGCTACCATCACCAAAAACATATGGACAACCCATATTAAATACTCCAAGTTCATCGCAACCCATCACAACTCTAAATGAAAGGTTTATAAAAGCTGGTACACTTGAAGATGAGTCAGAAGACAAAGCCAGTCTCAATTGGCTATACAAAGACGAGGAAGCGTCAACATCAATGAATGTCAGCATCAAAATAGATCAATAAGGAAAAGGGAAGGCCATTTTAGAGAAATAGGGCTATGAAGGTCAAGGACCAATTGGAAAGAGAAAGGACGGTATTATTGAACCCATTCAACCTCTAACATTACATCCTAAAGACAAAACAAGATTAGGCTACATAACTAAACAAAAAGAGGAAGAAACCCAAAAATCAGTAGAAAGGATACAACAAATGAGAGATGGCTCCGACATAGACTCCAACGAATATGAATGGGATCATTTATCTACTACATCCTATACTGAAAAATAGATTGATGTTATCCAAGTATATACACCCTTACAAGAGGAGGGACAAAGTTTAGGAAATAGAACATTTGTTATGGGATCAACAAATATTGATGACTCAAGTGAGGACGATAAGACATCGAGTGAGTCAGAAGACTTGGAGGTGAGTACTATCATAGACCTTGAACTTCCTACCAATAACTTTGACCACCTAGCTATCATGACACTTACAACAGTTGACCTTATTCGATCTAATGACTTGTTACCTTTAATGCACCCCAAACTTATTGACTAGGAACCCATTGAACCTATTCTTATGCCAATCTTTTCAAATGATGATTCCATCATAAATTATCTTTGTAGTGATGAAACTAATACAAGTACTATCCATAACACTCATATCAATGCTTTATAACAGGAGGGTGCCAAATCTTTCAGTTGCAAAAATGATAACAAGAAAAATAAAACTAATGGTGAAAACCTCTCTAAGGCAGCATTAGACTTTGAAAAGAGAAAAATAAAGAAAGTATCCAATAGTGAAAATCTTTCTGAGGCGCTGAAGGATGAAAGATTTGACACTCTCCTAGAGCATTACCATGACAGATCATCGGTACTAGTAGAGCCGACACAGTCTATAAATCTAGGAACAATTGAAAAGGCAAAGATCTTACATCTAGCAACATCCATGACAAAATAGGAGAAGCTTGCATTCACCAGATTCTTTGAGAAACGACACATAAATTTTGCATGGTCTTATTCTGACATGCCAGGATTGGATCCAAAACTCCTAATGCATCATCTATCACTACCAAAGGGAATCAAACCGGTCAAACAAAAATTGAGAAAGATGCATCCCAACATCACCCTTATGGTTAAAGTTGAGCTGAAGAAATTATTGGATGTAGGTTTTATCAGGTCCATAGATTATGCAGAATGGATCTCAAATATTGTGCGAGTATCCAAAACTGATAATAGCATCAGAATATGCACGAATTTCATGGATTTAAACAAGGCATGCCCAAAGGATGATTTTCCTTTGCCCAGCATTGACATAATTGTTGATCTAACAACAGGACATGCCATGTTATCTATAATGGATGGCTTCTTAGGATATAATTAAATAAAAATAGCACCTAAAGATCAAGAAAATATGACATTCACTTTCCCTTGGGGTACATTCTACTGGAATGTCATGCCCTTCGGATTGAAAAATACAGGTGCGACATTTCAACGGGCAATGACCACAATTTTCCATGACATGATGCATACTTTCATTGAAGATTATGTGGATGAAATCTTAGCAAAATCACACACTAGTGAAGGACATCTAGAAATAATTGATAAAATATTCACTAGATTGGAAAAATTCAATGTAAGGTTGAACCTGAAGAAATGTGTCTTTGGGGTGACATCAACAAAACTTCTTTGTTACATAGTTTTAGAAAAAGGTATTGAAGTGGATCTAGCTAAAGTTAAAGCAATAATGGAGATGTCACCACCTAAAAATATCAGTCAATTACGGTCCCTACAAGGCAGGTTACAATCCATCAAGAGATTTATCTCCCAGCTGGCAGATAAGAGTCACCCATTTAATCATCTACTTCATAAAAATGTTTCATTCAAATGGGATCATAACTGTGAAACAACTTTTAGTCAGATAAAGCAGTATTTGGTGTCACCTCCAATACTCATGCCACCCATAGCAGAAAGAACACTATTACTGTATATCACAACAACTGACATATCTTTAGGAGCTCTATTAGCATAGGAGGATTCTAAAGGAAAAGAACAAGCAATTTACTACATCAACAAGACTCTCAACGGATATGAAATAAACTATACATTCATAGAAAAGGCTTATTTGGCAGTGGTATTTTCAACACAGTAGTTGTGACACTACATGTTGACTCATACAGTCAGGCTCATAGCGAAAATAGACCCATTGAAATACCTACTCGGTAAAGCTTCTCTAACAGGGAGACTTGCAAAATGGGTCATGATCTTAAGTGAGTTTGACATCCAATATGTCAACATGAGAGCCATCAAAGGACAAGTAATAGAGGATCAACTAGTCGAAGCTCCATTACAGGATCATCATCCAATGAACATTGAATTTCCAGATGCCGACATCCTAAATATTACAACACAACAATGGAGGCTTTATTTTGATGGATCATATATACAAAGAGGAGCTGGTGCAGGAATTCTATTTGTCACACCTCAAGGACACACCATTCCAAGATCCTATAGGTTAATGTTTCCATGTACAAAAAATATAGCTGAGTACAAAGCATTGATTATCAACATCAAAGTAGCTATTGAATGGAAAATCATAGAAATGCAAGTGTATGGGGACTCATAGCTTGTCATCTATCAAGTAAATGATGAGTATCAAACAAAGGACGAGAAGCTCATGCCTTATAAGAAAATGATAGATGATCTTAAAAAGTACTTCATGGATATCAAGTTTGAGCGAATACCAAAGGAAAAAAACAAAGCCGTGGATTCCATGGGGACAATTGCATCCCTTTTGCAATTACCAGAAAAGAAAGGTCGATATGAGTTTATGGTTGAACAAGTATCTAATCCTGCATATGATAATCCTGATTCACAGACCATATGCCAAATAACCAACACTCAATCCTCACAATATGGAGAGATCCATACTTACCTAAAAGATAACATTCTTCCTCTTGATCTCTCTAGAAACCAAAAGCGTAACTTTATCTGTCAATCTGCGCTACATACATTAATCGCTAACATCCTTTACCGTCGAGGTCTAGATGGTACTCTTCTCCAGTGTCTGGAGGACCACAAATTTGAAACATCCTTACGAGAGGTCCATGAAGGTATTTGTGGGACCCATTCAAGTGGGCTAACCCTAGCTAAGAAACTCCTTCGTTTAGGGTATTACTGGCCGAACATGGAGAGGGAGGCCTATCAATATGTTAAAAAGTGTCAGAAATGTCAAATTCATGGTAATCTAATTCATGCATTGGTGCAAGAGTTACAACCTTTCACATCCACATGGCCCTTTTGTCAATGGGGAGTGGATTTGGTAGGGAAAATAAATCCTTCTTCATCTAATGGGAACAAGTTCATCATCATGGTAACAAAGTATTTCACAAAATGGATAGAAGCAGTTCCTTTGACAACTTTCACTAGAAAACAGATTTCATCTTTCATACTCAACTACCTCATCTGTCAGTATAGGGTAACTCAATCCATTGTCACAGATAATGGTAGGCCTTTTAAAAATTAGGACGTCTAGGAATTATGTGAACAATTCCATATTCAACATCATTTTCAACATTGTACTATCCACAGGGAAATGGCCAAGCAGAAGCCTCAAACAAGACAATCCTAAAAATACTAAAGAAGATGGTAAACGATGTTGGACGTGATTGGCATGTTCAGTTAAATCCTACACTATGGGCCTACAAAACCAACATCAGAACACCAACATGAGCTACACCATACGCCTTGGTGTATGGATCAAAGGCCATTCTACCAATTGAGGTAGAAATACCATCACTCTGTGTTTCACTGAAGGGTATCATAGTAGATGAGGATTACAGAGTCTCTAGGCTACAATAATTGGAACTATTGGATGAACGTTTTTAGCAAGCAGTTAATCATTTGAAGGCCTACCAACAACGAATGTCAAGGAGTTACAATCACAAGGTAAAACCTAGAATCTTTCAAGTGGGAGATTTGGTCCTAAAGGAAAACCCTAGGAATCAATAGGATAGAGAAAAGAAAGGGAAGTTTGGACCTAACTAGCTAGGTCCCTTTGTAATCACATCAGTGTATGGATCAAGAGCATATCAATTGTCAACACCTGAAGGCGATCTGTTTGATGAACTTATCAACAATATCCATCTCATAAATTTCTATACCTAAATCACTTAGTGCATGAATTAAGTTTCAGAAAATGGTTACCTTGATGAAAACCTGGCAAACAGGTGTCCTGGTGACAGAAAAAATAAAATTAGAAAAATAAAAAAATACAAAAAAATAAAAAAAGAATGAAAAAGTGTAATAAAAACATGTAGTGAAAACTTGGAAATAGGCGCTATTGGTGATTCGAATCAACTCTCCCATCTATTTAAACACATTTCATGGTCATTACTTTTCCCATCAACATTTTTGCATCCACTATCATATCACATCACGTGATCATGTCTCACCACTGGCATGGGGGCAACATCTGACATCATTGGGGGCAATATAACATCAAGCTAAACCAAATAGGCAAAGAACATAAGAAAAAGGAAACAAAAACAATGTTTGAAATAAAACCCAACATGAACATCAAACACCATCGGAAACACATCAAACATCCATATCACATCAAAAAATCCAAAAAACAAGTCAAAAAGTCAGTATCGAAAGATCCAAAAACAAGAGTCTGAGTCAGTCGAACTACGTGGTCTCTGCATGTATAACGTAGGAAAGGCTAATCATTGATCAGCCTCTGAGGCCCCTAGGATGGGTCTTTAGGTTAGGTTTGATCCAAAATCTTGAAAACACAAAAACATCATAAAATCAGGATGGATGATCTAATCTGAATAATGATTGAATACTATAAGAAAATGTGAGATATGTTCTACTTTTGATCATTGTTATCATTTCTTTGGAGCAACTCAATGATGTATTGAACTAGAGAAGCTAGGAAGAAGAATGGTAATTTTCCTTGTCTGTTGTTTGTGAGTTAATCATCATTACTGTGTGAATTATCGCAAGACGTGCTATACAAAGTATCACTGATGACATTCCAATTCACATAAGAAAGTGATTAATTATTGTCTGTTTACGCAAGAAATGCTCAAGTCATCTCAGTTTAATTATACCTCAATGCTTGTGTTCACTTGCAATATCAAAAATCATGAAAGTAGTACTCAGATCATCATTGGTTTACATTATACCATCAATGCTTGTACTCACTTTCAACATTTTAAAAGCTCAATGATGATACAAAGCACAAAAGTACTATTAAAATTCCTATGTTTGCATATAGATTTGCATGGTAAAATAGATGCATTCCTAATAGTGATACATCTACAGAGTATTTGTTACAAAATTGGTGAATCATTCATTAAACAATTATCTTTTCTCATAATAGACTGAGTATACTTGACATTAAAAAAAACATCATCATGATCATATAGTTGAATCACCATATTCATTTACATACATTACAAGCATTTACATCATCATTTCATCATTCATACATTTCAATCAAATCATTTTTCATTCTCATCATATCATAACAAAAATTTCAACAAACATATATCTCTATCATTCCATTTTCACAAACATACATCATCACCATATCTCATTAAATCCATCCATTTATTATATCACATATCACACATTCATATATAATCCATCCATTTTATCATAAATTCCATCAATTTATTGCATCATATATCATTCAACATTTTCATCCATTTTATTACATCATATATTTGCATTTACATCACATATAGTATCCATAATCATGAATCCATATACATCATGTATCCATATAACATGCATCCATACATTACCATTATGTGCATCATAGATAGAACATCATCATATCAAAGCATATCATCATAACAATAAAACCATCACATAGCATATAAAACATAGAAGAAAATGCATCCATCAGAGAATCATATAGAACACATAATAGACCTAAGAATCCACTGCATCTCATATATATCAAAATCACAATGTCAAGTATACAATGATGTCTAAAATGAAGAGAGATATAACATCAAAAATGGTTGTATATCAAAATAATCAAAGTGTACATCACATCTTGAATGTAACATGAAAAAAAATCATGTGTTGCTGGCTCCAAACGGTGTAGGCATCACAGGATCAGGACCCCTACCACTAGAGGAACCGGGATCCCTGGGGTCTCTATTTAGAGGTTGTGTAACACCCGCACTGACAGTCCTAGAACATGACCTAGCAGAACGAGACCTCACATAGCTAACTCTCTGCTCAGAAGGAACTATGTCATAATATCTCGCTCTATAAAACTCAATCTCCTCGCCAATACAAGCAACCTCTCACATATAATCTACTAGGGAGATACCATCTACTAGTCTCTATAATCTATCATAAGAAGCCTGAGGGCCCTCTATTGCAAACCTGGTCGCATCCCTCTCAGCTGTCAAAGAAGTAATTTGAGCTTGGGCTACCACTGTAGTCTATCTAGCCGTATCCCTCTCAGCTATCAATGTTGCAATCTATGACTGAGTTGTGACTAACTGAGCCTGAACTAATGCTAGAGTCTCTGTATGCAACTCGGCCTATGTCTGCATCTGAGCCTGGGTCTACTCTAGTAAACCATGTGCCTAAATAAGTTGCTCCTGAGCAGTCTCTAACTGAACTTGAAGATCCGCTATCTGCAGCCACTTTGAAACACCTCCCACAGCCTGCCTCTTACAAGGCATAGTTTCATCGGGAAAATCTGAAATAGGGCCCGGCCCACCCGACCCAACTGCAGCCTCTCCACTATCAAATCTATCATCCCCGCTGCTATTATCCCCACTACTCTCATCTCCGCTACTCTCAACACCAACATCCTCCTCCACACCAACATCCTCCTCAAAATCAACATCTACCTCACCAACCACACCAACATCCTCTACCTCAACCTCTCCAACATCCTCTCTGCTCTGTCTCTAATCATGCACAATGGGAACGTCCTCCTCTACACGTAATGGGGCAAGCTCATCTAGAATGGTAAGGCGTGGAAACGGATACAAAGCGAAAAACTCAGCATAGTCTATTGTAACGGAGGCTCGAAAATGTTTGGCCAAATGTACCACTCAAATGGTTGTAACGCTTGATACCCCTAAATGGAAGCAACATATGACAAACAAGACCCCCAATCTGTAATATCCGACTAACGACAAGCATAATGAGCAACACCCTGGGGTATACTCTGTACCATCCCATACTATTTGTACACCCATCTGATCAAGAATCTCTCTAATACCCGACGAGCATGACTAATCAAGATCATCGACTGACAAATAAATGGTAGTTGAATATCATCATCATCCCAATGATCACAATCTAGGTAGGGACGCCATGTCACAGACTCTATGTCATCAATAACTCTCCTCCAATACTCTAACTTACCCAGCCTGGACTAAGTAAGCCAACCAGCATATCTGAACACATAAGGTCTCATGGGTGGCCTCTGTCTAATTGGAACTAGACGTGTGACAGCTTGTGCTCCCACACCCACACCTAAAGCAAAGTAACACCAACTAATAAAATTTGACCATTGAGATACACAGTTGAATGTAAATCATGATATAAATGGGCAAGCATACACATGCCCCAAGCAAATCTGGTACCATGAACAACCATACTCTCTAAAACTCAGCCCCAACCAACTGAGAATCCCTTAGACCTACGATTAGGACTAAGGAATCCTCCAATGAAACCAACAAGTACTGTAGGCAAAGTGGTGTATGAATCAACCATCTCACACCATGGAATCCACTCTCTAGCAATATGATCATCCTGAAACACTCTACAAAGGGAATTAGTCCCACCCTACTCTGTAGAATCATATGTGACAACATCTCCAACAATTGGAAGCTACAGAATCCGCCAAACATCCTCTAGGGTGACTGTTATCTCACCAGTAGGAAGATGAAAGGTGTTGTGCTCACTATGCCACCTCTTGGCTAGGGCTGTCAACAAACCCCAATTAATCCTAATCTGGGGCATATATAGAAGAGGAGACAATCCACAACGTGTGATAATAGCCATCTCAGGCTGTGCCAACTATGGTATAAGATCAAATGTCCAAGGGAAATGCTCTCGAACCTGGAGGTTCCCCAATTGCTCCTATTATCATAACAAGATCAAAGTCAATAAATTCATGTCAATCATCAAATAACATCAACATACCATATCAAATCAAATAAGCTCTTAGTAAGAATTTTGATCAAATCTCATGAGAAAACATCAAATCAACCTTTCCTATCATGAGGTCAATCATCAATGCATCAAACCAACCTTGCTTATCATGAGGTATGTCAATCATAATTATTCCTCACCTATCATGAGGATAGTTATCATCAAAACAAACATCAGACCTCGCCTATCATGAGGTCAAAAAATCATGTATTTGATTAGACAAATCATTCTTATCAAACCAATAGCCGATACAATCATAAATTAACAAAATCAAGAACAAATTGACAAACATCACCACTTTGATTTAAATGCACTAAAAAAGGCTTACAAAGTGCCATTTTATCAAAAGTGCCATTCTATTTGGTCAAAGTGCTAACATTTTGGGTAAAAGCGCTAAAACTTCCAACATGCTAAAACAGGAAGCCTAAGTGCTACAAAATCTAACCGAAGTGCTAAAGTTCCAAAAGCGCTAATGTGTCTTACAAAAGTGCTACAATGGTTATCATAAGCGCTAAACTTTGCAAAGCACTAATCTAACCTATTAACGTGCTAAAAAAAACCTCCTAAGCGCTAAAATTATAAAAGTGCTACAACGGAATTTAAAAGTGCTACAACAGATTTTAAAAGCACTAAAAGAATGTTAAAAATCAAAAATCCAAAAATACACAAAAAATGAGGAAAATGCACGAAAACTAAGGAAAAAATAGACATACCGGAGGTTCGAACGCAGTCGAACACGCTCGAAATGGTGGGTGTGATATTGAATCAACATCTCGCTCCAAGTGGCACAAGAATCTCTCTCACCAAATTTTCAAAAGTCACAATGTGCAAATGAAGTTGAAAAGGACCTTTTAAACCTTTTATAGGTTATTTAAAAAGGGATTTTTAAGGGATTGATTTAATTTTTTAAAGGGGAGATTAATTGAAATTCATCCAAGGCCACTTTCTTCATCAATTATCGGGAGATAAATTATTTCATTATCAAATCTTCATCGAATCTACATCAAATCATCAAAAAATCATTAAAAAATTGAAATATTCAAAAAAATAAAAAATTCATTAATCTATCTCCCGAGGGGGCATATATATATATCCATCAATCACCTGAAAATCATGTTTGGGGCACATTGAAATTTTTTCGTCGATACTAGTAGCAACAACACAAAATTTTCTTTGAAGCAATGTGTAAACACATCACTTCAAAGAGGGAAAATGTATACACCTAAAAAATGGAGTGCGGAGAAATCTAATTAATTAAAATGAGCTTATTTAATTAATTAATCATAAAATCGGTGTGGCATGGTGTGATGGTTTATAGGTGGCATTGTTGTTCTTGCCACCAAGGTTCAAACCAGTTGGGGTATTGTTGAATGGTTGTATCGGTTCATAGCTCAAATTGGCGTTTACCCTTGAATAAAAAAATTAATCCTTAAAATCTTCTACTATTAAATAAATAGGAAATATTTATTTAAATAGTTCATAATAATTCTTCAATCATGATTCAATTATTTTCATCTTTTTCAAATTCATCTACTGTTAAATAAATTAAATACTTATTTAAATAGTTCACATTCTAAATTATCCTATTTCTTTAGTTTTAATTAAATAAACAACTTTATAGTTGGCATTATTTAATTATTACATCATATTCAATCTTAATTAAATAAATAAAGCTTTATACTTTATTGTTTAATTATCATCTATTTAATTTAATAAACAAACTTCTATAGTTTATTTAATTAAATTATTTATCTTCCCTTTTGATAATTTAAATAAATCAAAAATATTTAAATAAAAGCATAAATCAAATCCCTCTATTCACTCACCAATAAAATTAGATTTTTCAAATCTAATTAATTTAACTGGCATTCACAGGAAAAGGTTCAGGGACAAACCTGCAGGCAATCCTCTCAATCTTCTTCCTCAAATCTTTCCTCTCATATTGCCAAGTGTTTTCATGGGGAGGAACAATCCCCATGATCAGCTCCATCTTCTCATCTCTTACCATTCAAATCTCTAGATTGAATCACAGCCTCTATTGTATTACCGCTGTGCAAAACTGTTGCCGAAAATCTATATATACAGCCTTCTGAAGCATGAGAAAACCCTGAAGAATTATCATCTTTTATGCAAACTTACTTTGCAAGATTTAGCACTCAAGCATCTTAAGCATTAGCATTGTCATTAACATCAATTTCCATTTACAATATTAGCATAGCATCATAACATCAGTAGATTTAGAATCACGGTAGCATCATTAGTTTTTATTGTAGCTTCCATTTAGCAGGTTTTATGTCAGGATAGTTTACGGTAGCTCCATATCATCTAGGAATCATTAGCAATCATCACATCACAACATTTAGCATCATTTTGTTCTTTGAATAGACATTTTAATAGTCACAATACTTTATCAAATCTAAGAGTCTTTTCGTGACTCATAAATCTTTGGAAATGGGAGACAATGAGACGCTTTCAAGCTTTTCTCTGTTTTAAATTAGTTTAAATCATGTTTAAATCTTGATACAATGTTTCATTAAGAGGTGTATTTAATTGTATTTAGTTTACTTTTTCCACACTTACAATTGTATGATAGAAGAGGATTATATCAATTGCTTATGTTTGTTATTAATGTGGATACTATTACAATGGATATTTTTTATTTAGTTTTATTTTTATTTTTTTTAGGTTAAGAAATAAAAGTTGCATATTATTTATTATAGAATTATTAAAATATCATTTAAAGTGATAAAATTATTATTTATCTTACATATTATTGGTTGAACAGTTTATGTTGCTATTTTAGATTTGAGTCAAACAAAATAATTAATAGATTTACATTAACTAAATATCCTAGCAAAAAAGTATGATAAGAAAATTTGTAACACCCCTCCATTTTGGCTCTTTTGTTCAGCAGTGTTATTCTTTGTATGTTGTGTCTGAGTATGCTTTGACTTTGGAACTTGGTTACTTTGGACTGCTATCTATTAAGCGATGTGAATGTTATATTTTAATGTGATGATATTTGATTTTGATGTTATCTTTATGGCATGTTTCAGATTAATTTAGTAAATAATGGATTTAATGACGTTTTATGCTATTGATCATATGATTGATGTTAGAATCATCAGTTAGTAATTGTGTATTGGTGAAGGGGATGGGATTGTATCACTCACTTGTGAGTGCCCTACGATTCTGAGATTTCCTCTTCACGGTGTGTTTGATCATACTATATATATATGCATGTCGATGTACTCTTTGTTGCAGGTTGACAGGTACAGGACATCGACTCCACCTAGTTCAAAAGTTTGAGCGTGTCCATTGACCAACGGAAATTGATTGGGAGATAGTAGCTAGGTTTTCCATGCCAAGTCGTCACCCTAGTCATAGCGTGTCGTCAAGTTGTTGTCGGGTTGGTTGTGTTAATTTGGTCCATTTCACTTTGAGTATTTATTTAATTGCAATTTATAGAGGTTAGTAAATGGCTTGCATAGTTAAATTGATGTGTAAATGTATTTAGTTGCAATGTTGAAACGTTATTTATTTTATGGATTGATTTGATTTAATTAATAAATTTAGATTGAGTTTATTAATTAATTAGATTAATGGTGATAAATTTAAATGAAAGGGCTATTTAGACATTATTTTATATTTAGATTTAAAATTATAATGGAAATGAAAATCATATTAGAGATTTAATTTAAATGATGATAATAAAATGGAAATGTATTTATATGTCACATTTTGGAAATTTTGGAATTCTTGCAACTTTGAGATTTTGGTTTTAAATGAAATTTTGAATTTGCATGAGATTTCAATTTGAAAATAAAAAGTGTTTTAAAATTTAAAGAAAAGAAAATATCCTCCAAAAGCTCATTAAATTTAGTGGGTGGGATATTTTTGGGGGTTGACCAAATTTAGGGAAAGTTCTATGTAAGAAATGGAAATTTCATTTTGTTTGAAGAAATTTGGATTTTGGTGGAGAGCTTTGCTTGGGCTGATTTTGGAGTTGAAGAAGTGCTTGGATTCACCATTGTTGAAAGCTTCAAATTTGGGGAGAAAACACAAGGTGCCTTCTTTTATTACTTCTAATTCTTGCTTCATTTTGAAAGAGATTTAAACCTTGCAAATGCAGTTTTAGATTCAATAGAAAACCTTGGAAAATGCTTTCAAACTTACAAATTTGTGATAGATTTTGAAATGAAAACCAAACAAGAACTCACACAATGAAATATGAAGAAAATCAAAAGAAATCTCTATTTCAAAACTAGATCTTTAAACCCTTTTGTTATTTTGGAAAATTTATTTCTGTTCTTGCAAGTTATATGGATTATTTGCACAATCTCATTGAAAATGAAGAATCTGGGTATATATATTTGTAAATATACCTATGTATTCAAACATAAATATATTTACAAATATATATACAAATATATTTGTTTTTTTATTTGGAAAAAAATTTAGGACTTTTGAAAAACCCAATTTTTTTTCGCCATTGTAAAATGCAGGAAATAAAATGATTTTTTTTATTTGTTGTGGGGTGGGAGGCCAATCCCCACCGCCACCGCCACCGCCCGCAGGGAGGCGGAACTGTGTGCCAAGCACACAGGCCGCCGCCCATAGCAGTGGCGCCCTATGTGCTTAGCACACACGCCGCCGCCGGTGGCCAGGCTTGCGTGCCCTAAGCAAAATTCACTCTTTTTTTTCATTTTAATTTTTTATTATTATTTTAAATATTATTTAATAATATATATATTATATATATAATATATAATATAAATATATATTATATATATAAATATATAATATTAAATTAATATTTAAATAATAATTTATTAAATATTTATATATTATATATGTATAGGTATATTTTATATATTTCAAGTATGAATAAATTAGTATGTTCAATTAAATTTTTTTATTAAGGAGATTGAAATATTTAAATAAATAGATATATGTCATAGGTATATATACATTTAATATATACTTTTATGAGTTTATATATTTAATGAATAAGGTAATTAGGTAGGAATGAGTTTTAATTAATAATTGATTCTAAGTTGAAATAAGTTTAATTGATTTTAGATATATGTTTTAATTTATTAAAAAGGTTTTGATTATGATTATGATTGTGAAACGTAGAGTTAACGATTGATTTATTTTAATCGAATGATTTTATATATTAAAATATTTTGATTAGGAATATAATTGTTACACTTAGAATTAATGAATTGTTCACTTTAGTCAAATGACTTTAATTATTAAAATGCTTTGATTACGGAATTTAATTGTGAAACTTAGAATAAATGATCATTTATTTTAATTATTACAAGGTTGTGAAATGAAATTGGTGTATTTGATTGGATAATTGCAAGTGATGAAAACTGTGATTGACTGGATTTAGGAAATCCTAACTTTAGATTATTTAATTGTCTGAAATGCTTTTAGTGTTTAATTGTTCGTCCTCAATGTTGTGGAAATAGAGTTAATATTTTAAAGTCTTCCAGATAGGGGGTTCGTTTATTGGTATGAGTTGTCGTTAAGTCGTCAACCTCTATTTTTCCTTGGGAAGTATGTATAGTGGTATTTTATTGTTGTACCCGATTTCCACGAATGGGAATTTGAGCCTCCTTGGGATTAGGAGACGGTTATGTAGTTTGTGCCTCCTTGGTAAGGAGTGGGGTTTTGTATCTTCGTTTCCTCCAGTGTTTGGAGAGGGTTTGACCTTTGTTTCCTCCAATGTTTGGAGAGGGTTTTGACCTTTGTTGCCTCCTTGGTTTGGAGAGGTCGTCTTATCCAGTTGCCCATTGGCTTGTGGTTTTGTACTGGGTGTGTTGTCAAGTAGAAGAGTGGCTTTTGTTTGGGGCCAGAGCCCAAAGAGGTAAACTGGGAAACCTTCAGAAGTGGTTTAATCAAGTGACAACTAAATTAATGTACTTAGAAGTAGGGTAGTTTTTCACACTAATTAAGATAAATGAGCCTCGCTCATGGACCCAAGGGCTTGTTTAGACTTGGGATGAGACAGGAAGGCCTAGAATGGCAAGGTCATCTATCTTGTCTTTACGAGAGGTATTTGATTCCACATGAGTGAGTATGGGTGTTGGGATTCGGTAGAGGCCACCAGGACAACCCATAGTGGGGACCCGAGCCTAGGAAGATTCCTAGATGGATATCCCATGATGAGCTATGTGATGACACTCTTTCTATGACAACAATTGGTATTTGGTTTTCTTGAGTTGGACTTCTTATTTTACTCGATCTATTTTACTTTTGGAAGTAATGTGACTTACGTCAGTGATGTTAGATTTTTTCTTGTGTTATTCTTACGGTTGTATGGCTCATGTGATTAGTTGTGTTAGTGTGAGTTATCCTGTGTCTAGTGGTGGATGGTCTTGTCTGGAATTCCTTGTTACTATCTCCTAGCACGAGGGGTGAGCCTTCAGGTATCACACGGTTGGGTGGAACATGCATCTTAATCCGTTGGGTTAGCTATTGTTCTTTGGATGAGATTTCTAGTTGGAGAGCTCGTGGGATCTAGTTTCATGTTATGCTTATCCTTTCAGATGGTTATTGTATTTTATTACCCCTCATTGTTATCGAGGTGGATTTTTTTGTAATATGTTATCATGATTATAGGATTTATCTCATTCGGGGAATGAGCGTTGTAATCTTATTGTAAATTAATTGTTATTTGGAATCATGTGGTATTTATTATTCTTTGATGTAAAGTATTATGTATGGATGTATGTGAACTTAATTGTTAAGTATATTTAATGTTATGAATTTAATTCATGTTTCTTGTTTGGGTTTAAGTAACTCAGTCTCGTAACCTTAGGGGATTGGTTGGCAATGGTTAGTGTACTTGCATGTTAATTTTTCTTTTCAAAAAAAATAAAAATTAGTTCATTGTGTAGTAAATTGCAACTTCCCCTAGGTTTGCGTGGCAGGGTGCTACAAAATTGATGAAAGGATTTAATAATTTCATAATGGTGGTAGTTTATTACACAGGTGTTTTTGATAAATTAAGCAACATTTTTAGGGTGTTGTACCCTTCACATAGAGCCACAAGGGCCAATAAAGTTCAAGTTCATAAAAGCATCAAAAAATAGAAAGCCAAAAAACACATACAATAGATCAACAACACATAGACAAACAACGGACCAATAGGAGACTACCTAGCATCCTCCCAGTTCTTAGACAGAAGATGGATGATGTCATATCCCACTGATTCTTGACTGTCTTCAGTATTTTTCATGTCCATCTCATCCTTCATTACCATGGACAGGGTACTCGTGACATAGTGAACCAGCTTGACCGTGAAGTGGGTCAAGCCACATAATTTTTTGTCCAGTTTGTCCAATTTTTCTTTCAATACACTAAGCTCCTCCCCACCAACAACAGTGTTTTCGTGAACAACCTGCTCCACATATAGAGGTTCCAAAGAGTGAGAGGTCAAACCATCCTTCTAAACTTTTCCCAAATTAGGGATGGAGCTAGGACCTCTTGCATGCTCCTCCTCCTCACTATCTGACACCTCCTCAGCCCTACTATCTTTGTTGTCTGACATCTCCTCTTTCGTATCCAAATATTTAACTTGCACCTTATTCCTATTCTTAGCCAGCCTACCAGAGTGCCTAATGATTACATCACAACTAATAACCATTGTCTTTGCAGTCACCGTATCCCCCATAGAGTCCTTGGTAACCACATTTTTTCCTTTTTTTTGGAGGCTCCTTCAAGCTTTTACCTTCCTCCTTTCCTTTCCATTTTAGGGTGGGCTTCCTAGAAGTCTTAGCGGGGGTAGACTTGAGTTCACATAGAATAGCCACCACACTAGTCTGGGCTGCTCCCTCATTTCCTTTAAGATTTTTTGTAGTAGGTTTGGGTTTCAGCAAGTCAGCAGGGGCTGGGTGATTTTTCCTAGCAGGGCCTTTAGATTCGACTAGGGATAAGTTGGTCACAGAGGGAAGCTCAATCTCTTCAATGTGAACAACTGAGATGGAAGTGGTAGAGCCTCAAGATGGGGCTCTAGTGAAGAGGAAAGGGCGTAGGGTCATTAGGATTTAGAGCAACGACCTCCATACATTTTTCAACAAAATTTTCAAGGTCCATAAGTAGGAAAAAGGAAAGCTTAACAAAAATTTATGCCTAAGGTGATTCAACAAAGGGAAATGGTAGAAGTAATAGGTCTTGTACCTACCTTTCAATGTCACATACTTCATCAAGGCAAGGCACACCAAGTTCCATAGCTGAGGGAGGGCCTCACAGTCAAAACCTGACTAGTTGCGCATTGACACTTCATTCCCCACAAAGAACTTGTTCATGCTTTCATTGTCCTAGGTTTTGGTGTGTTTTGGATGCTTCATACAATTGCAATGGAGACTCGTCACCTATGCAATCACTTCTTCATCCACCATAAAGGAAATTCCACCCATAGTCACATGACAATCTTTCCATGAGTTGACAAACTGAACAGATAGATTAGGGTCATGGCCCACAAGTCTCTCCATAAGAGGAGAAAGACCACCCTTGACACAAATGTGCCAAACATGTGGATCCTTGCAGAATTCACTACAGTTATCTGGATCCATCTGCACCCTATCACCTCCCATAATGTCACTCTGCACACTGGATATCCAATAACTCTGAGAAAAAACAAGGTTATAGAAAATAGAAAGGTGAAAAATTATCCGCACATTAAGGATTTTAGGCCAGAGATGACAATTTTTGATAATTAAGACTAAGGACAGATTGCATGTATGAGCCAGTAAATTACTAAAAGCAATCTTAGCGGAATCATAAATGTGAATCTCCGCATACAATCAGCTAGGTAAGTAGGACGTGAAAGGAAATGAAGGTTTTCCTCCACGTGGACAAGGCACAAAAATCTAGGTAAGATGGCCGCGGGGCCAAAATTACAAACATCTAAAGGGTTAGCTATCAAGGGCTGGCTAAAAATAGTTAGCCAAATTAGGATAGCTAAAGGATGCAGGTCCAAAATAGTAGACAAAAGAAGGCCAAAAAGGAGCTTTATCTCATTATTATAAGTCATATCAAAATCAAAATCAAGGAACTTAGAAATATGATAGTTTAACAAGATCCCCAAAAGGAGATTACATAAGGTACAGTCCAGCTTAGAGTTAAACATTAGGTACTTAATGCAACATTTCATGATTTCCTTTTTCAAATCGGACTCCATCCCATGATTTGAAAAAATCCACTTGTTATCCATCTCTTCAGTAAAAAATTTCCATGTAGCCCAATAGACAAGCATGTGGATCCCTCAAAAAATCCAACTAGGTGCATGTTTAATTATCATCATGAGTTAGGTATGGGGTTTGTTCCTTCAATATTAAACTCTGGATGTTAGGAGGTAAGTTCCCTAAAGCATGCCAACATTTGGCCAATTTCCAGTGTGTGCACAGATTGGATAAGGCATCAGCCACTTGGTTCCCCTCCCGGTAAATATGGTTGGCTACTTTAAATTTTAATTTTGACACAAGGAGTCTGATGTCTAGAAGAATATCTTTAGTACTCCACCCTAGCAATTTTTTAAAGTTAACAACATCAATAATAGACTGAGTCTCCTTCAATATGCAAATTCTCAATCCCCATGGCGACAACCAACTGTAAGCCCTTCAACAGTGCTCTAGCTTTTGTAATCATAGAAGAATGGACACCAATCCCCCCAGCATAACTAGCCACAAGATTTCCTTTGTAGTCCCTGATCACACCTCCTATACTTGCTTTTCCCAGATTGGCCTTAGCAGCCCCATCAAAATTTAGTTTATACCAGCCCCTCTCAGGGGGTTTCTAAATAGTGGCATTCTGAGCTAGGGACCTTGAGTTGTCATAAGAGTTGGCATCTAGGTTCTAGTGCCAAGCTTTTTCCATGCTAATTTCCACCTCAGTAGGAACTTTATCTGAGGTTTTCCCTTTGAAGAGCAAGATGTTTTTTGCAATGAGCTAAGACCCAAAACCAAACACCTCTTTCAGATCCATTTTAATGTTCCTAAAGATCCTATTGTTCATTTCTTTCCATAAGCACCAGCAAACAATGGGAGGGACCTAGTTCCAAATTTCATGAGTTAAAAGGTGGGTAAAGGGTCCAGACTAGCCCAATATAAAGGAAGTGATGTCCTTCCACATAATCCATTGGATCCCCAATCTTCTTAAATCCAACTCCCACACCTCCATAGCAAACAAGCAGTGTAACAACAAATGATCCACCAATTTTTCATTACATTTACATAAAAAACATCTATTCGGGATCTGGAATCCCCTTTTCCTCAGATTGTCCTAAGTAAGAATCATGTTATTGCAGGAAGTCCACCAAAAGAAATTAACTTTCAGGATC
This sequence comes from Sequoia sempervirens, assembly GCA_007258455.2. Classification (NCBI taxonomy): domain Eukaryota; kingdom Viridiplantae; phylum Streptophyta; class Pinopsida; order Cupressales; family Cupressaceae; genus Sequoia; species Sequoia sempervirens. Next base: position 151,120 of record VDFB02136867.1, read on the forward strand.
ATGTGACGGTTCTAGACCTTCTTCCACAGATCCATGACAATACCCTGGTCTATCAACAGATTGTATGCTAATTTAACTGAAAGATTGCCTTGCTTAATATGAATCCAAAAGAAATCATCCCCCAAGGGAGCCTGGTAAGGGAGATATTTTCCTACAGGGTCTTGGCAAGGAGACATAGATTAGGTGAAAAAGGGCAGCAAAGGCTTAAGTCATTCCATTTCCTACCACCCTGAGGCCCAAGGAGGTAATTACTAATATAAGTAGCAAAATATTGTTGAGCCAAACCCATAAGGTTCCTACATTCAGAATTTTCTTGGGGAGTGTCAATTAACCAAGTGTCCTCCCAGAATCTGATTTTGTTACCATTACCAATCTTCCAGTTGATCCCATTTATGAGAAGATCCTGCAAACTGCATATATACTTCCAAACAAGGGACCTCGTAGGGTGAGCTTTAGAGAGGAAGTCAATCAAAGGCTAGTTGTGGAGGTACTTAGAATTCATGATCTTACACCAATCCTTCCTATCCCTCAGATGATCCTAGCCCACTTTGGCCATAAGAGCTTTATTGGTATTAGAAATAGTCCTAATCCCAAGCCCACCACAACTTTTAGGTTGGAAAACCTTGCCCCATTTAACCAAGGAAAATTTATTTTTTTCCTCAATCCCTAACTAGAAGAAACTTCTTTGAATTTTCTCTAATTTTTCAGCAATACATCTAGGCATCTTGAAAATGGATAGAAAATAGAAGAGGATACCTTGAAGAACAATAGAAAGAAGCTATAACTTACCAGTGTGGCTAAGTAAGGAACCTTTCCACCTAGCCAACTTCCTTTAGATCCTTTCCAATATAGAGTTCCAAAAATCAGGAGTAACTTCCTTGATAGTGATGCAGGAGCAATCTTGCATCACCCAAAAATAGTTAAATTTCAAATTTCTCAGTTTTTAGATGTCTTTACATTTTTGGATACCCTTTTCGTCATAATGAAATTCTCAATTTATGATTTTTATTTTCTATTCCTAAGTTGAAAGATATTGCACTTTTAGTTTCCCAGATTTGCACCTGAAAATCTTCTGAGTTGGATTTGAGGCACTAAGAGCTCCTGGAATGGCCCCAAAACTTTCCAAAATTGGTGTAGCAAATTTTGGGCACGTTCTTGACTCCAATACCTTTCCAACGGTTCAAATGGTTCGCGAATCGGAGCCCCAGATCAAAAGTTATGGCCCCGGAAAGTTGGCACACTTTCTAGAAGATACAATTGCAAATGCTCTTTTGAAATTTGAACCTCATGTTGTAAATTTTTGGCGCCAAACTGCCTAAACTCAAATTTGAATGTTGTTTTGGCTCCAAACTAATGAGGAGCTTTATTTATTGGCGGATTTCTAATTTTTGGGTAACTTTTTGGGGACAAGCTCGCATATTTCGAAAGGGTGATTCTGTAGCTTCCTGTAATTTGCATGTATTGTAGAACTTGGGGATTCAGATCCTCTACATGTAAGAAGCTCCATTTTTAGAATAATAAAATTATTCTCTTGTTTGTGGGTTATTTTCTGTGTCTCGGGTCGTGCCTTCATCAAGTGGTATCATAGCAGGTTTTCTTGAGCGTGTGGACAGATCGTCGATCGTGAGGAGGTTCACACCAGGACCGTGGTTATGGGTCGAGGTCAAGAAAGATGCCTCCAAGAGTGATTCCTGGTAAGCATGGTGGTGCCAGAGGTGGTCGAGGTGGTAGAGATGCTGGTGGAAGAGATGCACTGGCAGCCCTTCAGAGACAGATTGATGTGTTACAAGAGCAGTTGAGAAGAGGGTTAAACCCGAGGGAGGAAAGTGAGGATGAAGGAGAGGAAGAAGGTTTAGATGTAGAAGAGGAAGAAGAAGCAATTGATCAAGACCAAATGGGCGCTAATAAGGTCCATTTCTCAAGATCGAAAAGACCTAGAGCAGAAGTCCTCGCTTATTCCGAAGTCCGGAACAACCTTAAGAGTTGATTGATCGGATCAATGAGCTAGAAGAAATACGGAGTATGAGGAAATAGGAGCACCGACGGGTTAAGTTTGAAAAAAATGAAATGGAAGGGCCATGCCAATATTTTGGAAAGAGGCCCTTAGTTGGAAAGAAATCGAAGAGAAAGTCAACATCACCGTGATGGGATCGCGATGGTAGAGAAACCAAGAAGGCTTGTACCAAAGGACTAATACGAAGTTAGGATCTTTTGAAGAAATTCGTAAGGGTTGAAGTAAGGAAAGAAGATCTCGCGGAAAGAATATAACAATATTTTCACAAGATAATCATCGAATCCAGTCACATAGAGGCCAATAAGGAGAAGGTAGCCCAATATCTTAATGGGTTACGACCGAGCATTCAGGAGGAGTTAAGCCTAGTCAGAATGACCACCATTGAGGATGTGTATCAGTTTGCTCTAAAGGTGGAAGAGAAGCTGAACAAAATATTTGATGGCAAGCAAAAAAGACGAGGAGGTCAAAGCAGAAGGGGAAATGGTAGACCTTCAAGAAGCTGAAATGATGATGAAAAGAAAAGTGAAGATGTGGGTACCAGCCAAAGCCAAAAGAATGACAACTTATACCGCCCTCGTGATCAAAACAGTGGTGATCAAAGAGGTAGAGGACGAGGAATATATGGACAAGGAATCTGGAAGAGGTGGTTTCAGAGGAACGTGTTTCCAGTGTGGTGAAGAATGGCATCGAGCCTATGAATGTCCACAACACCAAGGAAGGGCAGACAAAAGGCCAAAAGGTCATGAAAGGGTTGCACATGCAGATGAGGAGGCCCAATCTGAACATTCAAATGATGCTAAAAGGGGAGAAACCCTAGTGATTACGAGAGCCCTAGTGACTGAAGAAAAGGAACCAGAACAGAGGAAGAATCTATTTAGCACAAGGTGCAAGTGTGAAGGAAAATGTTGTGATGTCATTATTGATGGTGAGAGCACTAATAATCTGGTGGCAGAGGAGATGATCACAAAGTTGAAGCTAAAGAGGGAAAGACACCCGCATCCGTATCGGATTGCCTGGTTGCAGAAAGACGACAAAGTTTTGGTCAATGAGTAGTGCCTAGTAAAGTTCAAGATCGGGAGATACCATGATGAGGTACTCTGTGATATCATCCCCATGGATGCATGTCACATGTTGTTGGGGAGGCCATGGTAGTTTGATAGGCGAGCTATACATGATGGCCATGCAAACACTTATTCCTTGACAAACGATTGGGTTCGTCACAAGTTGAAACCCCTGAAGGAGACCGAAGAAAAGGTATGCAGTAGTGCAAGAATTTGTTATGTAGATGGAAGAAAATTTTTAGAAGGTATAAAGCATGAGCATGTGTGTTATGCATTGATTCCTAGAGTGAGTAAGGAGGATAGTGAGAAGGTTCCAGAAGAAGTTTCTGGGATGTTGCATGAGTTTCAGGATATTGTTTCTGATAATGTACCTAAGGGTTTACCACCAATAAGGAAGATCAATCATCAGATTGACTTGATTCCTGGAGCCAGTTTGCCAAATAAGGCAGCTCATAGAATGACTCCAGCAGAAAATGAGGAGTTGAGTAAACAAGTTCAAGAGTTTTTGAGAAAGGGTTTGATATAGGAGAGTTTGAGTCCATGTGCAGTACATGCAGTACTAGCACCAAAGAAGGATGGGGAGTGGAGGATGTGTACAGATTCCCGAGCCATAAACAAGATAACAATCAAGTACAGATTTCCCCTACCAAGGATGGATGACCTGATGGACTGTTTGAGTGGAGCTCAGTACCTCACAAAGATTGATCTGAAGAGTGGATATCAGCAAATCCGGATTCGAGAGGGAGACGAATGTAAGACTGCCTTCAAGACCAAAGAGGGCATGTACAAGTGGTTAGTCATGCCTTTTGGGCTAACCAATGCACTGAGCACATTCATGTGGCTCATGAACGAGGTACTAAAAGAATTTCTGGGAATTTTTGTTATTGTGTATTTAGATGATATTTTGATTTTCAGTAAGATGTTAGATGAGCATCTAATGCATATTCGGAGAGCCTTCGAGAAGTTAAGAGAAGAGAAACTATTGATTAATCTGAAGAAGTGCAATTTTTTGAAGAGGGAGTTAGTGTACTTGGGGTTTGTTGTCTCAGCAGAAGGTCTCAAGATGGACCCAGAGAAGGTGAAGGCTATTCTGGAATGGTCTACCCCAAGAACTACTACTGAGGTGAGATCTTTCCATGGTTTGGCCAGCTTTTACAGAAAGTTCATTAGAAACTTCAGTCGTATTTGTGGACCCAGGCTGACTGAAACAATGAGAGGGGATATAGAAGAATTCAAGTGGAGCACTAGAACAACAAAAAGTTTTGAACTGTTGAAGCAGAAGGTGACAAAGCAACTTGTTCTAGCCCTCCCAAATTTCAACAAGGTGTTTTAGGTGGATTGTGATGCTAGTGGTTGTGCCATTGGAGCAGTGCTAAGACAAGAAGGTAAGCCCATTGCCTATTTCAGTAAAAATTTAAATGATGCCAAGAGAAAGTATTCTATATATGGTCAGGAATTTTATGCGATAGTTCAAGCATTAAAGAAATGGAGACATTATTTGTTGCCAAAGGAATTTGTTCTATATACTGATCATCAGGCTTTACAATACCTAAATAGTTAGGAAAAATTAAATCAGAGGCATATGAAATGGGTAGAGTTTTTGTAGAGTTATACCTTTGTTTTGAAACAAAGGAGTGGGAAGTCAAATAGGGTTGCAGATGCCTTAAGTAGGGTGCATACATTGATGACAAAGATGTAGATTGAAGTGGTTGGGTTCAATGAACTCAAGACATTGTATGCAGAAGATCCTGATTTTGCAGAGGCTTGGAAAGCTTGCAAGGAACCTGTTATAGTGGACAGGACAAGGTGGCTGGATTTCATAATCCAGATGGCATGCTATTTAAGGGAAGTCAATTGTGTATCCCGAGGAGTTCCATGAGGGAGAACCTCGATAAAGGAGAAGCATAGTGGAGGAATGGTAGGACATTTTGGTCGGGATAAGACCATTGCCATTATTAGTGAGCATTATTATTGGGCTCAGTTGTCACAGGATGTGAAGAAGTTTGTACAAAGTTGTAGGGTATGTCAGATGGCTAAAGGAGTGAGTCAGAATATAGGTTTATATCAGCCCTTACCTGTACCAGAGAGGCCATGGGAGGATATAAGTATGGACTTTGTTCTTGGTTTGCCAAGGACACAACAAGGGAATGATTCAGTATTTGTGGTGGTTGATAGGTTTTTGAAGATGGCACATTTCATCCCATGTCAGAAGACCCATGATGCAGTCCACATTGTTTGACTTGTTCTTCAAAGAGGTGGTGAGGCTACATGGTCTGCCAAAGAGTATTGTTTTAGATCATGACACCAAATTTGTAGGGTACTTTTGGAGAACCTTGTGGAAGAAGCTGAAGATAGAGTTGAAGTTCAGTTCTGCACACCATCCACAAATAGATGGGCAGACAAGGTTGTTAACAAGAGTCTGGGAAACCTACTGAATGTTTGGTAGGAGATAAACCCAAGGGATGGGACTTGATCTTACCCCAGGCAGAATTTTCTTACAACAATTTTGTCAACAGAAGCACTGGTAGATCACCATTCAGATTGTGTATGGAGGTAGCCCCAGAACAGCTCCAGAATTGAGGAAGATGGACCAAGAGAAGAAAATAAGTGTTGAAGCCGAAGATTTTGCATAACACATCAAGGATATACATGAGAAGGTAAGAGAACATATTAACAAGATGAATATGCAGTATAAGGCTAAGGCAGATCAGAAGAGGAGGTATAAGGAGTTTCAGATTGGCGATGAAGTAATGGTCCACTTGAGGAAAGAAAGGTTTCCCATGGGAACCTATAATAAATTGAAGATGAAGAAATTCGGTCCCTATAAGATTTTGAAGAAGCATGATTCAGTGAATGCATATGAGGTAGAGTTTCCTGATGGAATCAACATTTCCCCTGTGTTCAACATTTTAGATTTGACAGAGTATCATGAAGGTGGAACAGAGGAAGCACCAATAATAGGGCAGTATGACATTCCAGCACCTACTTCAAAAAGGGAGGAGATTGAAGCAATCTTGGATAGTCGTGTGGGAAGGAGTACCCGAAACAGGCAATATGAAGAATATCTGGTGAAATGGAGAGGAAGACCTGTGGAAGATTCATCCTGGCTATCTAAGGCAATGGTTGGCCGGTTGGGTTTTCATCAACCATCTAAGATGTGATGGGGTCACTTCTCAAATTACCCCGGGTGTCTGATGCAAGAGCATCTAGTGGTGTAAGGGCAATCTTGCATCACCCAAAAATAGTTAAATTTCAAGTTTCTCAGTTTTTAGATGTCTTTACATTTTTGGATACCCTTTTTGTCATAATGAAATTCCCAATTTACGGTTTTATTTTCTATTCCTGGGTTGAAAGATATTGTAGTTTTAGTTTCCCAGATTTGCACCTGAAAATCTTCTGAGTTGGATTTGAGGAACTTAGAGCTCCTAGAATGGCCCTAAAACTTTCCAAAATCGGCGTAGCAAATTTTGACCGTGTTCTTGACTTCGAGACCTTTCAAACGGTTCACGAATTGGAGCCCCGGATCAAAAGTTATGGCCTCGGGAAGTTGGCGCACTTTCTAGAAGATACAATTGCAAATGCTCTTTTGAAATTTGAACCTCATGTTGTAAATTTTCAGTGCCAAACCGCCTAAACTCAAATTTGAATGTTGTTTTGGCTCCAACTAATGACGAGTTCTATTTATGGGCGGGTTTCTAATTTTTGGGTAACTTTTTGGGGACAAGCTCGCATATTGTGAAAGGGTAATTCTATAGCTTCCTGTAATTTGCATGTATTTTAGAACTTGGGGATTCAGATCCTCTGCATGTAAGAAGCTCCATTTTCAGAATAATAATATTATTCTCTTATTTGTGGGTTATTTTTTGTGTCTCGGGTTGTGCCTTCATCAGATAGTAAGGGGTAACCCAAGGTAAACCGAAGGAAACATACCACCCAAACAACCCAGAATAGCAGTCACCCAAGTAAATCATGATTTTATTGTAGTTAATGCATTGTCCAGAACAAGCAACATAATTGTTAAGACAATTTTTTCATTTCCCAGCTTCAATCATAGAGGCTTTTCCAAAGAGAAAGGTATCATCTACAAATTTTTGAATCACAGTCAATGCTAGGGAAGAAGCAACCTTAATTCCCTTAATGGACCCTTCAAATAGCATATTAGAGAAATTTCTACTCACGACATCTGCCACCACAATAAACAGATAAGGAGAAAGGGGGTCATACTATCTAATACCTCTCCCAGCTTAAAAAAACCCAAAGGGAGACCCATTAACCAAAACAGAGTACTTGACCGTCATAATACATTCCATTATAATATTGATCACCAATTGGTTAAATCCAAACTTAGCAAGGAATTTAGGGACAAAGTTCTAGATCACCTTATCATAGGCCTTGGATATGTCAAGCTTAAGGGCCATACCAACATGGTTGCATCTATCCATGGAGTGGAGTAATTCATGTTTTTTTATATTAGCATCAAGGATATGTCAACCAGGCACAAAACCTCTCTGAGTAGGGATGATAATTTTATCAAGAAGCGGTTTGATGCAGTTAACCGAGATTTTAGAGAGGAATTTATAAAAAATATTACACAGACTGATGGGGAAAAATTCAGCCATATGTTGAGGATCAACAACCTTGGGAATTGAAGCTATGAAGATGTGATTTAGTTGCTTAAGAATCTTGCTAGATTTGAAAAAATCACTAGCAGCTAAAACAAGGTCCTCACCAACAATCTCCCAGAATGTCTGAAAGAAGGCCAGAGGGAAACTATTAGGGCCTGGAACTTTGAATGCCCCCATGATGAAAGTGGACAACTTAACCTCCTCAGGAGTGACAACACTGAGGATCCCCAAATTATCACTCTAAGATATTAAATTCGGGAGTAGGTCTAGCAACAACCTATCAAGAGCTGGTTAGTAGCCTCCTCAGGAGATGCAAAAGCCTTCTGAAAGTAATCCACAATCATTAAACCAATTAGGGAAGGTGAATTTGCAATCTTTCCTTGAGCATTGTATAACTAGGTTATCTGATTCCTTTTCTTATGTTTGATAGCAAAAATATGAAAGAACGGGGTGTTCCCGTCACCTTCTTTTAGCCATTAAACCTTGGATTTCTGCTTCCAAAAAATATCTTCTTTCTTAAGAATTTGTTCCCACTCCCTTCAGTTCTCCTTCTCTTAGTTGCAAGTAGGAAGACTAATATCACCCTCCTCCATTTTCTTCTGAACCAATTTCAAAATTTCCCCAATAATTTTTTTCTCCTAGAAAATATCCCCAAAAACCCTTTTATTCCAGCCTTTCACCATACATTTAATGTGCTTGAGTTTAAAAAAGATCCTAAACATGGGAGAACCATGAACAAGAATATTCCACCATGCAAAAATTGTATTCTTAAAATCAGGGTGGGAATTGCACATAATTTCAAATCGAAAGGGGAAAGGTTCAACAGTAGACTAGTCGCACGAAGTCAGTAACAACGGATTGTGATTAGAGACCATCCTGGGTATAGCCCGTAGAGTGGCACTGAGCAAGCCAATCTAGTTACTAGAACAAAGGAATCTATCCAATCTAGGTTGTATCAATCCTTCCCCCAAATTTCTATTGGTCTAGGTAAAATCTTGGCCTGATAAGTCTACGCCAATCATGCCAGTAGAACTCAGAAAGTTTTCTAGGTCTGCCATGTTGTCAGAATAATCAATCAGACCACCGCTTTTCTCTAAGGGAAAAAGTGGGGAGTTGAAATCCTCAGCCACAAGCCACCAATACCCACTATTTGTTTAATCCAATCAATAAGAGTTTTCCACAGAGCATATCTAGCATTCCTCAAGTTGGGTGCATAAATATTGATAGGAGACCAAGAACCACCAAGGAAGGTAAAAGAAACACCAACACTACTTTGACAACAAAATAGTTTAGTTCCATTAAATCTAGAAGGGTTCCAAAGCATAGCTAAACCCCCAAAAGCCCCTTCAACATCATTGTAGGAATAAGTGGCCCCTGGCCATAACTACTTAGCTATATTATCAAAATTATCTTTTTTCATCTTGGTTTCTTGTAACAATAAAACATCAATCTTATGTTCTAAAACATAGTTTTTTAAAGCAAGTTTCTTATGGGAGTTGTTCAGCCCGCACACATTCCATGACATGACCTTCATTTTTTACCTTTCTTGGAGGACACTTCCAATGTCCTTTGTTCACCCAAGGCAGTCTCATTTGTGGTTTCCCTTAATCTCGTAAACTTCTAGGATGGCCTACCACGCTTGGACTTTCCACCCACATCCGTCTTTTTATTCCTCCCTTTTTTCTTTGGGGTTATCTAGTTATCCTCATTGAAAGCACAATCCATCTTCAAGTCCTCAGAGTTGAAGGTTGCCACATCTCCATTACCCATATCCTCCCAAATTTCACCCTCTTCCCCTCTATTCTCACTAGTCCCCTCTGAAGCGACCTCGAACTGGGCACCACCAATAAGCCCAACACCCCCAAAATTTGAGCTAGAGGATGAATCAACTACTTCCAAAGCATTTCCACAAACCAAAGTATCAGCTAAGGAAAGATTAGCAAGACCTGATATCGGATCCACACTGGTCACTAACTCAAGAATAAGAACACCAAAGTTAGGAGGAGCAACACTAGTCTCTAACTCAGGAGAAGGAACCCCAAAATTAGGAATATTAGATAAATCTAGTGATGATTCCATAACTCCATTGATCGGGTCATTGATTTCAGGAGGAGAGCTAGTAGTAGCAACAAAGTCCCCCATGTTAGACTCCTTAAAGGAGGACTTACAATCAAAATAAGGTGCCTAGGTTTGGCACATTTATGACAATAGACCACAACATTTTCATAGCACACAGGTTGGACCCATGTCCCAAACTTAGAGTAGAGCTTAACAAAGTTAGGGAGTGACTTATTCCCACAAATTTTCACACAAAAGCGGAAAAACACTAACCTGGACTTTGATCTGGTGATGGAGTAAGAAGTTATGAATTGACCCAAGGAATCACCAATGCTTTTGAAGATTGATTCATCCCAATATTCCAATGGTAGTCAGGGCAAGCAAATCCAAACTGGAGCCGAATTATTCAAATCCACTACAGGGTCAAACCTTGGCTTCTAACAGCATAAAGCCAAAATGTGTTTTCCATAAACCCAAGGACTAGAGGAAATGACAGAAACTAGATCTTCTAAAGTTGTGAACTTGAAAATGAAGAGACCACTTGACATAGCGAAAATGTCCACACTACCCTTGAGATGCCATTTAACAGCATCCCATCTTCGAACCATATCAAAAGTGGGCCGAAAGGAGAGAAAATGACCCACAACTACGTTCTCCATGGAGGAGAGAATCCTATCATTGACCGTATCAGAGATAGTGAAATTCGTTCCAGAAGCAACAACTTCAACCTCTTGAGAAGGAGGAGGTAAGGAGCTTTGTTTACCATTGTTCAAAATATCCTTCCACCCATTTGATTCTGGAAGAAACATGACCTTCGGCACTTCAATCAATGACACGGGAGGCACCGAAAGATTCTCTGCCAAAGGACCAGAACCTCCAGGAGTGTCTCCCAAGGGACACGGATCCAAAAGAGACAAGGCGAGGGTTGCATCAAGAGGTGCATAGGGGGACTGTGGGGTACCCCCAGGGTAGATTCCACCATGCACACAGGTTGTTCAAATGTGGATGGAGGAGGGGAGAGCGGGAAAATCCCTAAGTATTGTTATAAGAAGGATATTGATGAATTGAAACATCTTCTCAAAAAAATTCAAATTGATTTTTTACACGGGTGTTATATATAGCTTATATCATGCATATTGGATGACTAATATGCTATAATTGATCTCATTTCTTAGTGATATTAAATTTATAATTCCTTGTAGCCATGTCTAGGTTTGTAGTTGCTATGGTCATTGTGGTTTTCTTGTTTATGAAGCTATACAATAATTATCCTCTAGACAAATGATGTTCAACAAAATTATTTCCTTGTCCCTTCAATAGAAAAGACTTTTTTATGTCATTTATTATTCTACTTGAATCCTACATAACAAGACTAGTTTATTTTGTATTTACCATATTGTATTATCCTGGTTTAAATAACTAGAATATGAAAACAAGTATCTTTTAAATTATAATCTCAAGTTCTAAAAGGTGAATAAGTAATTCAATGTTAATTTTTTATCAAAAATTTTAAATTAAGGTAATAGTTTTCCCTAGAGTAATAACTTGGTTCATAAGGGCATCCTTTTCCATACCTTTATCATCTATTGAAAATGCTAGAAGCATGGTGGTAAGTATGCAAGAAAGTCCTCTCTAAGCTACTAGAGAACTCATGAAATGAAATGAATCTCAATAAGGCCATTCCTATATATCAATGAGCACACTCCTTGAGAATAGTATTAAATAACCATGTCCCTTGTCCGTTTCTCATTCATGTTAGTATATTAGTGGATAATAAAACCATTATATGTGAGATTCATCACAACCAAAATTACAAACTTATACCACCACATAACTCTAAGATTCATATATTCTACTAGGGCATCTCATGCTAACAATACCTAATGAGATCTAAGATCCATACCATCACCAAATAAGGGTAAGTAAAGTTCAAAGATCCCTATTTTTTATCCTAAATAAGTCTCTATAAAATAGTGTCAAAATTTATAATCCCTAGACAAAGAATCTATCTTTCTCTATCTCTCAAAAGATTGATACCTAGTACCATCTCAAGATGATTTTCCTCAAGTCCCCACTTACAAGAAAGGAACAAAAATACCAATCAATACCTTCTAAAAGGAAAAAATAACAAGTGAAGGAATTGAGAAAAGCTTAATCCCAAACCTATCTCAAGTATGATCATCCCCCAAGAAGGTAGCCAACTCTAGTCTTTATCCCTAAAACCATACCTCAATTAATGTCACTCTATGTCTATGTATAATAAGTCCCAAGATGCTATTAAAAACACCCTAGAGATGCGTAGCTTCTGCTACCTACAATTGGCCCTTCAGAGAAATAGGATGACGATAGGTGAGGATCTTGAAAACAACACCAGACGGAGGACTAATGCCATCCTCACATTACTCAACCATGTTCACCCCAAACCAATCAATGTGCAACAGTCATCTTCTCAAAAACCTTGTGCACCTTCATTGGTGATAATCTCAGATAGAGCAAGTACTTCCTCTCCTCTACACCTGCAAGTGATGTCGAACCTTAACATTCCTCTGCAACCAAACGTCCAAGGCAGTGAAGGTCAAGCAAATGAAGAAAACCAAGGAGAAAATGACATTATGGAAATGGAAGAATAGGGTTTTTGTCTTTTTGTTTTTGAAATAGGCTGATGTAAGGAAATTAATTTTGGTAATTATGGGCTCAACCTAATTTGAGGCATGATGTATTTTGTAGTCTTCAAGAATTTTGGTGGTCTATAATTTTGGTAGAATATGGATGTAAAATCGTTAATCGGACCCCTAATAGGGGTGATATCAAAAGAATTTTGTATCTAGCTGAGCTAAAACCAAAGGTTTTCTTCATAGTTCTTTCCTGCGGGTATGCTCTTTGGAACTAGGTTTTTGTACTATTTTACTATATTATAATATAATATATTATAGTGGCTTGCCATTTTTGCTATAAAAAAAAAGTCCCAAGATACAATATAAATCATAAAGAGTGATGGTCCAATCTTATATAATTATAAGAAGCTATAAGGTTCTCTAGTTACATCCTAATAGGTTAGAATTCATATGATTAGCTATCTAAGTTATATTTGTTTAATTTACTAATTTACCATATTGTCATTGTTTTGATGAAAAAGGGGTCCTAGGTCTAATACAGAGAACACTAGGATCAAGCCTATCTCAAGAGAATATTAGAATGAAAATCAAGGTAAATAGATTGATTTTGAACCTTAAGGGTGAGCCAATCAGACCTGAATTTGCCTTCTTTTAGGGTCTAGGAAATGAATTGGATTGAATTGCTTATATTAACCTAATTAAACTACGTGTCATAGTATAAAAATATAAGATTTAGAAAACTAGAAAATTGTAACAAAAATTCTGACACCAGATCTAGGTTGAGGAGGACATTGTGCACCTGTGATATAAATTTTAGTTGAATTTTTTAGTAGGTTTCCTTTGATGGCACCACTATCCTTGTAGGTATTTTTTGGAATTTTTTTCGCAGTCCTCAAGTGTTGGATCTTAACTTCTGATTTTTGTCTGCAAACTTGTTCGATCATTGTTGGATATTTCTATAATTGAGTTTTCATGAGTTGTCAAGGTGTAGGTTTTTTATTGCAAAAATAAATAATTGACCTTCAAACTTCCATCAATCCTCTTTAGACTTGAAGCTTGCACATTCAAAGAGAAGAAAGGTTGTGTCATTTAGGGGTTTGCCTCGATCAAACCTCATTTTAGTGTTTCCAATTCCACAATGGCAATGTTGATGATAGAATGATAAATGGATAGGAAGAAATGATGAAATAACAAAGTGTTGCAACTCACCAGCCTTCAATGACTTCCTTAAAGGATTGAAGTCATGGACATCACCTCAAGGTCTTAGATCTTTCTTGTTTGATTGGTTGAATTACTTTTGAGACCTACAACAAAGGTTATCCTTCACAAAATAATGATAACATAAACACACATGAACTCACATACACTTTAACATGATGTTGGATCTTGAATTTTTGTAATAAATCCTTTAATGGTTTCCCTTGAATTGCTTGACAATTCTCTTGATAATAATCCTTGCTCTTGATTCTCAATTGATGCTAGATAATTTCACTCAATGTTAAAATGATACAATAGCTAGGTATTTATAGGTGTGAAGGAGGGGATTCACTACTCCCAAGTCTTAAGAAAAATTGGGTCTAAAGGGAGCGAATAGCCCTTGTTCACCTCAATGTACAAAGCTCAAGTGACAGAGATACAAGGTGAAAGAAATTGAAAAAAACTACTTGAAAGAGAGTATCTAATATATTTTTGGATGAAAGACTTTGGGGGCCGAAAGAGTAGATTCCACATGTCTCTAGAACAAGTTGACTAGCTCTTGGCTAAAGGATGTTAGCATGAGACTCAGATGATAGTCCAACATGCTATTGTCTCAGGGGTGCCCTAGCATCTTGTATGGATAGAGAGTTAAACTTGTCAACAAAAACTCAAAGAATCTACTATCTACCTAGAATTAGAAGTCTAACTATTCTACAGAGTTAACATAAAGAAATGGAATAAAAGGAAAAGACAAAGAAGGTAATATATTAACTCATGGAAGGTCCATGCACTACGAAGCTTCCCACAAAGATTCACACAAACAACTTACACATAAGGAGGATGAGGAAATGTAGTGCCCCTCCAAGATTCACCCTTTTTTTATCAGATGCTTGTGATGACATTTTTGTTATTGAGTTTTATGCACATGATATGATTAGTATATGGTTTTAGTTGATCATGAGCATTATGTGATTAGTTTATTATGACTATGGTGTGATTATTCTGTGACTGATTTTATCTTGGTTTTTACATGAGTTGATGCGATTATTTGGGGATGTCCTATTGATGTTGTTGGGTGAAGGGGACGGTGTTGCATCACTCACTTGTGAGTGCCCTGTGATGCTATGATTTCCCTTTCAGAGTGTGCCTAATTATTTGTATATGTATATGCACGACCGTTTTGTGTGTTGTAGGTTGCAGGTACTAGGCATCGACTCCACCTGAATTGAAAGGTATGAGTGTGCCTCAAAACCCAATGGAACAGTTAATCGGAGATAGCACTTGGTCCCTTGTTTCAGCCATCATCCTTGAAGAGGATGAGTGTCTGATTTTCACACCTTGTCAATGTTGTCCGTATGGTTGGTTTGGCCCATCAATGTTGTTGTGGTTTTGATTTTTGACTTTGCTTTGTGGTTAGGTATTGATTGGTATCTATTCCATTTGATTAAATTTGTTTAATAAATTTTTTCGATTAATTGTCGCATTAAAATAGAATTATTAAATTAAAAAGGTATTTTTGATAAGTAAAAATAAATGCTTATATATAATTATGGTTATGATCAAATAAATTATAATGTAAGTTAAATTTAATAAATAAAATAATATAAAGTTAAATATTAAATGTAAATAAAATTAGAATATGTTTGACAAATAAATATAAAATAAAATGTTTTGCATGCAACAACATGCACTCAAAAACAGTTATTAAAATTGGTTATTTACCAAAGAAAAGGGTCTTTTTGAACAAGTGCCACGTAGTGGCCAGTACTTGCCTTTGTAGTATTACAATAATTATAATTATAATATTTTAAATTTTAATTAAATTAAATATCAATTTTGTTAATGTGAATAAAATTAAATGTATAATTTTTGTAATTATAGTATTTAAGTTTTGATCATTGTTTCTTTTGTTTCATTACATCACTAATATTATGTTTATTATTAAATATTAATTATTTGATGTGTAAATGATTATAAAATTGAACTTAAATGTTTAATGTACACAATCATGACATGAGACTTGTTATCAATATTGTTAAATGTCTCTTGACTTAAAAATGAAATGACCAACAACAAATACAATGAAAAAGTCAATGTGAAATAATTTATCAAACATGAATACTTACATTAAAAGCTCATGAATTTATAAATTTTAAATTAATTTTAATTATTAGAATGTATATCTTAAACATATCTGTCAAAAAACAATAAAAAATATAATCTCAAATTATTATTTTTACTTAAAAACTATTTTATGTTATTTATATATTTATATTTATTTATAAAAAAATATATTATAATATAAATGATCAAAAGACCATCGAGTTCCACTTCATTTTGTACATTATTTTTTTATTATTAATATATGTTTTCTTCCAATAAAAAAAAATCTAATGTTAATCACTATACTAAGAGGAAGGACTACTTGTATTTTATTTGAAAAATCATCCTAGAAAAAATAAACCTTTAAATGAAATTTCAACTTTGAAGTACAATAATATTTGTTCAAGAGCCTCACCAATAAATCATATTATTTCGATCTCACATTTCAGTGCTTTGCAATGATTGTTATATGATACTATTTTTTTATTTTTAATATTATCAAATAATCAGATTTTTTTATATATTTTTTATGATAGATTCTAAAATATGATTTTAAATGTTAGTGAAAAAAGTATATATAATAATTTAACAAGTTATCAAATATAATATTTTTATAAAATATTTTTTTGATTAAATTCATTTATCTATGAATAACTATTTTTTATTTTTTTCAAAAATAACCATTTAGAGTGACAGATATGGAGCATATATACACATTGAAGAGCTGGAAGATTGGACTTCGTGAAATATCAAAATGAAATTATTAAAATGTTTAAGTGAAGCAGAAATAAAGAAAACTAATTCTTGGACGAATTTCCAAGTGAAAATTAGATTTACAAAATTAAAGATGAGTATAATCAACATATATACATTAGAAAATAAAGGAAGCCAAAAAAGGAAAGGCAAATCAGAAACTATGTGCTTATGGCAGCGACTTGGCGACATTTGAAGCAGCTGCTAAATAAAACAACCCCAAATCAAGTAGCCAAAGTTGGCCAATCGGCAATAATTCTAGTTTGCTTCAAATGAGGAAGAGAAGACAGTTAAAACTTAGTGGTGGGTCCTTTAAAAACATAATATTAAATATTTTATAATCTAAAATAATATTAGTAATTTAAAATAATATTAAAAATTAATTAATAATAAATTTTAAATGTCTAAATAAATAATTTATAAAAAAATAAAAAATAATCAATTTATTTAATTTAAAGCTAATTTATATTTAAGTAAGTAATATTATTTTACTTCATTTTATAATAAATTTTAATACACTAAATTATATAATTAACAATAATATCTCTTAAAATTTATTATTTAATTATAAATACAAATATTTAAATAAAAAGATATACTCTTTTCTAAATAAATTTAAATTTTTTTAATTTTATATTTTTGTTTATGTATTTTTAAAAATATTTTATATAAATTTTTACTTTCCATTTTATTTTTAATTTATATTTTTATAAAAATTAGATATGAAATTAAAAAAATAAACAATCTAATATAAATAATATAAAAATTTGTTTTTTCATAAGTATGACAATTACGGACAGTGTACAGCCA
>VDFB02136868.1:0-11920 GCA_007258455.2 Sequoia sempervirens
GCTCGGACATAGCTGGTTTCTGACTAAACTCTAAAGCGCTCTTTTGAGGACACATCCTAGCAATATGCCCCTGCTTCCCACATGAGAAACATCCAAAACCTTGACCAAAAACTCTTCCCCCGGATGGAGCATTCGATTGCTGGAAACTCCCACGACTAGGTGGAGACTGAAAACTCAAGGCAGGCTGCTCTTGACGTGCACGATTCTGGCTCCAATCCCTACGAAACTGAAACTGACCACCCTGCTGAGAAGTAACATTCTTGTGCTTCGGTTGAGACTGCTGCTGTTGACCCCCTCTTGAAGGCCCAAAATGACTCTTAGAAGGTCCTGCTGACTGTGTCTGACCCCCTTGAGAACCAGCTCTAGGAGTGGGCACACTACCAATCTGTACTCCTGCATGACCACCCAAGGCCATAGCCAAGTTTTCCTCTACCAAGCGAGCCTTCTCGATAGCAACTTCCATGGTCTTAGGTTCGAAGACCCTTACACCACCACTGATGCGTGCGTTCAAACCCCGAACAAAGTGCTGAACCAACATCCCTTCATCATGGCTAATCCCTGCATACTGTTTTAGTTCATAGAAGCGACGTTCATACTGCTCCACTGACATAGCCATTTGCTTAAGATCGTGGAATTCATCTGCCCTGTGCTGCCTCCAATGATCTGAGAGGAAGCAAGCCCTGAACCTTTCCAAGGAAAATTCCCAAGTGACCATACTGATATCCATATGCAACTTCTGTTCCTCTAGCTGCCACCAAGTGGACGCAAAACCCCGCAAATGTATAACAGCACATCGAGCCTTGGTATTACTACCATAAGGGTGCATTGTGAAGCATCGACCCAAATCAATTAACCAGGTCTCAGCTTCCAACCCTCCTCCAGAGCCATCGAAGGTAGGTGGATGAGCTCTCATTAAATCCCTCATATGACCTACTAATAAAGCATCTTGATCAACTGAAGTTCCCCTACGCCTTGGAGACCTTTCTCTTTCTCTCTCAACCGGCTGATCCCCATCAGGTCTAGGGCCCAATCTATCAAGAAGCTCACCCAGAAGATGTTGCAACTGACCATCCAACCTCGGCTGTTCCGGGTTCAATCCACCACCTGACGGATTGTTCTGAGAATTCTGTTGCTCCTCAGACTCAGGACCATGAGAACTTGGCCGTGAAGGATTCGGTTGGTTGGCCCCACGGCCACCACCTCGGCCTCTTCCTCGGCCTCTACCTCTACCTCTACCTCTGCCTCTAGGCATGCTTCTGCACAACAAGACAAAGGTACACATGAGCTCAAAAGCCAACATGCAAAGGTTACCTAGTGGACATAACTACCCAGAGACCCCAGCGTGTGCAACCTTGGCTCTGATACCAAGTTGTAACGCCCGCCGTGCAAGCCCCAAAGAACAAACAACTAAAGAATGCAATTTTTTTTTTTTAAAGAACAACAATAATCAATATAACCAATATCAAATAATCATGTATATGAACATAACTTCATTATAATACAATAACTTAACCGACTATGTTCTTTGGGGCACACGAGGTCACATCAAAAAATAAACATTACAAAACATCAACTCATGAGATATCAAAAGGAACTAATAATCACAACATAAGATATATATATATAGATTCCATCATAAGGTAAAACCATGAGGAATAACATAACCAAATAAGGATACAAGATTGAAATTTATATTACAACTTCTTTTAAATACACAACATATCCATACATAATTTACATCATGATTCCCAATCATGTGGGATGAATACAATATACAAGATTATCAAAATACATGAAGATCAACTGGTACAATTCTTCAAAAGGATGAGACTGTGCCAACGAACGCTGATGGGGAACCCAACGGTGTGCGGAGCACGTTCCACCCGACCACCCCCGTGCTAAGAGGTGACAGAGAAGTAACTCCGACCAAGAATGTCAACTGACCAAGACTGACGTACAAGTATACAAAAAGTACCAACATAGAACCATAACACAATACTCCAAATTACAATGAAACAAATAATAACATCGTACAATAATACCATAAGAGTACAAGATCTGAATAATAATGAGATCATACAAAACCACAAAGTACACCAAAGAAGTATTAAGACATTAAATCATAAATCAATTTAAATTCATTTAATCAACAATCCAAACCAACTCCCATAACCCCCTTCCAGAGGAACACAATAAAATAAAACACATGGGCAACTAGGGGAGAGTGTCATTGCATAGTCCCACATGGGCTATCACTCTTCACTCCCCAATTGGTAGCGGGGTCCCATCCCCATGGCTATCACGCTACTCCCAGCTGGGCTCCTGACCTGAGGAGTGACTCATGCGAGGAGCCGTGAACTACGTGAAGGCAGTCACAACCTTGAACCCTGTTGTGACCTTCGTTAGTGAAAGCACTGAAGGCAGGCATCAATTTAAAATCTTATTATTGCCAGCCCTCCTAAGTTAATTATTAGGTTTTCACTTGTTTATAACTCACTGCGTAGGTTATCTACAGGCCTTCCTTAAGCAGGCGTGACCCCACAGAAGAACCACTCTCTAAGACCCAGCAAAGGCAAAAAAGAAAGCAGGGGCCTTATTCCAATGCCAAACGCGTGATGCAACAGCAAAAAAATATTGCAGGCATAACTCATCTCGCAAATTAAGTACCATAACAAAATCTCATAATTCGGTACACCCCATTCTTAACTTAACAGAAACTCAAAGTGAAGAGATATAAATTCAACAAAATCACAATCCTCTAGAAGACTAAAGCACTAACACAAAAAGGGTTCCCACATCAAAGAACTAACAATGTCCAAAACCCACAAGTCTACAAGACTACAATTTCACAAAATAAAAACAAAAGATAACTTATTCAATTCCTATATTAAATTCCATTTCTACCATACACATATTAAAATAAAGAATTAAACAATCAATGCTGATATATGTTCCCAATCTGCCTTTTTACTATATTATCCTATCAAGTTTAAAATTTAACAAATTAATAGAAATTCCTTTCACATTTCCACTCTAATAAAATTTTGCTCATACCAAAAAGTGAAACAATCTATTTATAGACAAAATTTAATTAAATAAATATAACATAGAAATTGTGACATAAAATATAATTAAAATAAATAATAAATATATGATATATATATATATATTTATAAATGCATATATTAAAAATCAAAACACGAATTTTTTGTTTAATAGAAAAGTAAAGCGTGTATTTTATAGTTTATATATTTTTTTGAATGGACACGGGCTATCAAAAGCTACAGGGTTTACACCCGGCTGCGGACAGTCTATGGACTGTTCACAGTAGTCCATAGGACTACCATGGACAGTCCGCAGACTACCGCACAGGTGCCAACCCTGGCTGGTTGGTGGGTACAGCCAAGGCCGAACCATGACTTAGTCGGTGGTTTATTAATATCAAACAACATAAAATAAATTGACGAAATTTGACGAGTTTCAAAAATAATTAAATTTACATTCAACATTTGTAAATGTATATATAAATATATGTGGGTATATATATATATATATACGTATATATGAAATATAATATATATATACATATATATATTATATTTTGAATACTTTGAAAATAGAGAAAGATAAACACTGTACAATTTTTCTGTGCATGATTATATATAAACAAGAATATACACAACCCGGTTTTCCCAGTAAAGAGATTATTCTTAAGTTGAGTTATTATATTTTCCAGACAAAGCTATAGTACTACTGGTTATTTCAAGAATTCCAATCATAGTTTAATTTTATTAATCAACAGCAAAAACCCAACAAATAATTTCATTTAAATAAACAACAGTCCCAAGCTCCCAGAAATTTCAATGTAATAATTTATAGTCCAGAACCCAACCAAATTCCATTTTAACAAACAACAATCCCGATCCCTAGTTAATTTTTTGTTGATTAAACAACAACCCAATAGATTTTCTTTCCACAAACATTTGAATTCCAACCCCAAATGAAAATTTCATACACAGCAAAACAATTCCTATCAATTGCTATTTATTTGATGCTACAGCAAATAAATAAGAAAAGAACTTGGCATCCTGTGTTTGAAGAAGATCTGTAGAAGCTCTATCCCTCTTTCCATTCCAATCCTCCGCCAACGATTGTTTCCCAGCAGTAGCTCCAAGATCCTCCCTCAACTCAAATCTTATTCCTCAATGAATTCTCTGAATAATAAAAGAATTCAATACTATAATAGGAAAATTGACTGCCAAATTTCTCCCAAAATCTATTGGAAAGAGAATGCAACCCCCTACCAACCCAAAAATCCTCTAAATAAAATCTCACACAAAAAGTCTCTTCCTTTTCCACTTCCAGTGAATACCAAAAGTCACTTCTCCAAAAATAAAATTCAAATACATTCGAATCCACAAAAGATTGAGCTTTTTATTTATTTATTAATTTATCATTTCCATAACCAAATTAAATAAATACATGCACATTAAAATAATTAAAATCAACCATTTGCAAAATTTTCTTCAAAACAAATTTAATATTTCCGCAAACTACTACAACATTTATTTATTTATTTATTCATTAATTACTTTATGCTTTATTTTATTAATCATTTAATTATTTAAATCACAATATAAAATCATACACCACATTAGATAAGTCATGAAAGCACAATAACATACCAAGACAAATGTAACAACAAAGTGGCTATGACCAAGACGCACAAAACCAAAAAGGTGCAAGACAGTTGACACTTTGGAACGGAGTTACTTCCATGTCACCTTTGTTCAACTTCCTGCCGTTGGGTTGGTACAATGCTCGCCCAGACCTATCGAAATAGGTGGAATCAAGTCTTATTCCTGCAAAGCCTGCATCCAACAAGGTGATACACAACATATATACATATAATCAATTACAAAGCATCGTGAGAAGGATTCGCAGTGTAGCAGGGCGCTCGCAAACGAGTGATGCTACCTATCCCCTCACCAAAACATATCATCATCTAAAGCATTATAAATTTACATTAATTTGCATCAATATCATCAATTACTATCCTCTAGACTACTGCATTCCAAATAATTTCATCAAAACAATCGTAATAAAATATCATCATAATATCCATGGTAACATAAGAGTATATAATCAGTAACAGTCTAAGCTACCACAACATAATATCAACAGTATCATCAAAATCACAATGTGCCAAACAAAAACCACAGAGAATGTCAAGAATCAAGCAGTAACATGAGGGGTATTACAAAAGGATTAGACAAGATCATGACATGTGTCTTAATATTATAACATGAGATAACTTATCATAAATACCTAGGATAAGATAAGATCTAAGCATGACAACTAAGACTTCTAGAAAGAACCCTATGATCTAAGTAAACTTAACATGTGAATAAGTCCCCTACTAGGAATTAGCTAGGTATAAGACTTTATTCACACATGGACAACATCAAGGTATGAATTTGTAAATAGATAAGATGAATAAAATGACTATGATGCAACTAATCTAATTTTTCAACATGTATGCAAGATAGCATGTGAAGGGGGAATCGATGCATCACATTCTAATGTCATTTTTTCTTCTACAAAATATCTTGTTACTCAGTCCCTTGTCATTCCTTGGATACTCTTTACAAAAACCTAGACATGTATTGGGTTGATTATGAAATGAAAGTCATGATAGCCAAGTCTACAACTAGATTCCTAGATAAATGATGGGTGTGATATCAATTTAGGGGACACATGTATGTTAGTGTATTTTCAAACTTCATGGAAAAGTATCAATACAAAGATGAAGACATACATGGATGAGATTATTTGTTAGGTCAATAGATGGATGAAGACATACCTTTGAAGAAGAATTTTCTATGCACTGGGACCTTTTTGATCTTGTTGAATAATTAAAAAGCATCAAATGGAAATAGGGAGAGTCTAGTATGGAGTTCAATCATAGGTTTGGTGTTTCTCTTTCCAAAATTTCAAGTGATATAACCCCTAACACACTTGCTTGTACTAATGTGTTCCTATAATATTATTAAGTTGATCTAAGTTCAATATGGGAAGAATTTGATTTGGTTAACATGCAATAGGAATACAATTTCCTTGATCTCCTTGACAATCTGAGAAGGGACATGGTTGCAAATTATTATCCTCAAAATAGATATTTTTTATGGTAAACTTGGTATTGTAAACAACACCTATGTGGAGGAGACCTCAATAGGAAGCATAATATCAAGTGATAATTGTATTTGTAGGCAGGTAAAAGAGGGTTTTGGAGCATTGTATGATAGAAACATAGATGAATATGATAGTGTGTGCACCTACCTTCATCTAGATCAATCATATATGGGTGATCCCATAATACTAGTTTATAATTTTTGGCCAAACTGGACACTAAAATATTTTTTTCTAACAAAATCTTCACTTTCGGGCACCTATAGCGGCTAAACTATGAAGAATTTGAAGATGTTGCAAACTAGTGATTTGTAACATTTTGTCTATAGATTCTAAATATATTTTTTTTCAAAATTTTTGCAATCAGATTGCACTTCTTTTTCCATCTCCTTCAAAAACTAGTTTTTTCAGTAAACAACTTTTTTTAAAGTGGCGGATGTAAATAACTTTTATAATTTTTTTTTCCATGAATCTATTTTTAATTTATATTTGTAACTATGATATCTAATTGCTTCAATTATAGTTTAAGATAGTGTTTTATTGAATATTTTTCATAGTCAATTTGAATTCAAACCAATTACAATTTAGACATAGGTGGACCGTATAACACAACTTTTTTTGTATGTATTGAAATTCAATTTTTTTTTGTTGGATCAAGGACTTCAATATCTGGTGCACTCATATTTTCAAATTTTTATTTGATAATCTACTATTTTTCCACATGCGCAGAACAAAGAGCTTGATTTTAAGTGAAAAACCTATGTTTAATAAAACTAAAAAAACAAATACATAATAAAATCAAAACATATTAAAAATATATTTGTTGGGGCTTAAGCCACAATAGTGGTTTACAAATTTATTGAGGAAGGATTTTTTTTTGTGTTTCCACAATTTCAAGGGCTGGTCAAACTCTCTAGTTTTCCTGAACCAGATTTGGTGTTTGATTGAACACATGGGTTTGGTCAAACCACCTGTTTGACCGAACCCCCAACCATATGAATAAAAATTTAACATTTTATGGGGTACGCTCAAATGGGTGTTCGACCGAACCCCTTGAAATAGGGCATAAAAAATAAAAGAAATTGTCGCTGTCGCATTATAGGTTTTCTCTGATCAATGTGTACGGCAAACGAGAAACCTGAACATGAACAACAAACTGAACTAAAAAAAAAATCCTAGGGGAAAAATGTGCAAACTAGCTCAAGCCACAGTTCATCAACTTGACCTCCATAGCTCAGCAGGTTGGTTAACTTTGAATTTTGTAGATTTCAAATTGCATTTGTTTGAGAAATTTTTAAACCCTAAATGCGAAATGTGAAATGTTTCAAATTTGTAGATTTCAAACTGCATTTCTTTGTTTGAAATTGCATTTGCTTGAAATTTTCTAAATCATTTTAAACAAACACTATTTCTATCATGCTTTGATGAATGTTCATACCCTATTCCAAAGCTCCAATTTTGGCATGGGCAGGGAGTGTTGAATAAATGGTGTTACAATTGCTTGAAAAATTTTACAAACCCATTTCTAAACTCTGTCAATGAATTAACGTGCTTGTCTATGCTTCCATGTCTTGCATACATTTCTACCAGGGCAGCTCCAATTGCATTTGATTCAATGTTTCTAAAGCCTTACCTGAACGTTAACAAATTTATTTGAGGCATTATATCAAACCTGGTTCATGGTAAAAAAATTTGGTTATATTTGCTATTAAAATTATTGTTGAGAACCATATATCTTTATAATTTTGTATAGGATGGATTATTTTGTTCAACCCACAATAATGAATTATTGGTAAATAAAAATGTGAACCATAATAGTGACTATTTCCCTCATTGAGGTTGATAAGTTATGCTAATGATTGTGGTATGAAAGTATAAATAAGAATATGATCCCTAATTGGTAAGATTTTTTAATGCACAACCTCTCTAATGAGTATAATTTTTTGAGGGATTTGAAACAATTAATCTAGAACCATCGATTAGAGCTAAACATATTATATTACACTCTAACAAAACTTCAATTGAAACTTAGGTAATCTAGACTATTTATAAAAATGGGGAATTATAGTTATTCCCCTACAAGTTTTAATATTGGAAAATCCTTGCAATTACAATTATAGTTATTCATATGAAATTATAAATTGGTAAAAGGTATAAAGTGGTAATCAATTAGAATTAAAATGAAAACATTGGTGAAGGTTTATCTAATTATTTTTTATATATAGAACCTTTAGAAAAATGGGCCTCATTCATGGTGGATATGACACCAACAAAGAAATCTAGGGAGCATGGTGATAATGATGTGGAAATGTCATACCTAGAGCTATGAAGTACAATTAATATATTTTATATCTTAATCTTAATATAATTAGGTGCTTCTTACTATTTTGTATCACCTTAGTTTAGAAATTCAACTTAAAATCTAAATCCTTGTTAAAAGAGGTAGTGTTGAGTTGTGTACATGTCCCAAAGATAATTTATAAATGATACCATTCTAAAATTATAACTTAGCATGCGTACAATGGAAACTTGGATAAAATTATTTATATTTTTGCTTTGTATTATAAAATTACTTCAAAAATGTTTGGTTCTAAATGTATGATTCGAAGAATAAATTTAGAGAAAAGAAACTAGATTGTTTGAATGAAATGTATCATAAAATTTGGTTCTATTAGTATTAAAAGGAATGAAGGTATTATTAAATTTTCTATTTTACAACTCAAAAGACAATAAAGAAAAGGGTGTGCCTTGTTTGTTGTTAATTTTTATTTAGTAAAAGTGAATGAGAACCATTCAAGTGAAAATAAATCTCCATTACAAAAGTCTTAGTATTTCTTTCCTAGAATGAACTCCTCATGTTTCCTCCTAAATGGGTGTTTTATTTTTTAATAGAGTTCATGCATGAATTAGCCCCTATATCTAGAGATCCCTATGGGACAAACACTTCATATTTGCACGAATTAAAGGATTTCCTAAATGACATTTTAAATAAACGATTTATATGTTCTATTGTCTTCTCATGGGATGCTCCAACTATTTTTATGAAAAAGAAAGATAACACACTTTTCCAAGTTGTCTTGATTATGTATGTTCAATAAATAAACAATTAACATGAATATCCACCACCTAAAATAGATGACTTATTTTACTGATTGAGAGGGGTCCAACCATATTTTTAAAAATAGGTCTAATATTCAATTGGGTAAACCCACAAAAGTGGTTTACAATTCGAGTGAGGAAGGAAAAGTTGCAAAAAATGACCCCATGCAAAAAAAATAGTTTTTGGGGTTCAAATGAACCCTTTGGTTTGAGCGAACCAAAAAAGGGTTCAAATGAACCTTGGTTCGAGAAATCCAATTAAATGCAAGGTCCCACCATTCCTGTCAAAAAACACAAAGAAAACAATTTTTGAAAGGGGGCTCAAATGAATCGTGGTTCAAGCAAACCCCCATGGTTCGCCCAAACCCCCCTTTTCCCACCTTCTCACCCTCTAGGACCAAAAAAGTCTAGAATTTTGTGTTCAAAGCTTGGGTTGAGGATGAAAATGAGGAGACTTCATAAACTCAACTAGATGATGGTAGTCCTCAGAATGAGCTATCTTATATGGGTGATTGTAATGAATAAATCAATGATGAATTCTAATTTGTGAATGCAAAGTATGACCATGTTATTTTTCAAAGCAGTGTGGATAAAAAAAAGGATGTGTATGCAAGAGATTCATTAGATGAATCAACTCAATTAGCTAATGAAACATAGAAAAAGGGGGAATTTGGTCCTTAAGTTTAATTCTTAAACCTAGGATCAATTAGCTTCCTTTTTCAAAGTTGCATTAGAATGCAAATCAACAAGGTGCATAGATTGACTTTCAACCATGAAGGTGAGTCAACTAGACTTGGATTTGCATTCTTGGGGCCTTGAAAATGGATTCAAAGTGATTCAAAATGATTGACCTAATTAAGCTATATGACCTAATATGATCAATGCAATATTTCATAAACACACCGACTGGAATAGTAAACTACAAGCAAATTTGAGAAGTACTGGAGATTGTGCACCTATCATAAAAAGTTAGATCTGGCATGCAAAGGAGGACTCAAATTCCTAGGGGCATATGGGCCCTTGATAGGGGATCTTGCAATTGATTTTGCAATCCTCTGATGTTGCATCCAACCCTCTATTTCTTGGTTGCAAAGTTATCAGAATGCGATCAGATGTTTTTGTAGTTGTTTTTTTGTGGCTTGACAGGATTCAAGGCTTTGAATACAATAATGGACAAATTTTCTTTAACCTTTCTTCAATCCTCTTCAAACCTATCACTTGCACATTCAAAGAGAGAAAAAATGTTGGGCCATTTAGGGGCTTTCCTTAGTCAAACCTCATGTAAGTGTTTCCACTTCCATAATGGCAATGTCAATGATAAATGATAATTGAAAGGAAGGAATGATGAAATCACAAAATGTTGCAAGTCACCACCCTTCAATGACTAATTTCTTGAAGGATTAAATTCATGCACATCACATCAAGGATTTGAATATTTCTTTCTTGAATTTTTTGAATGCTCTGGAGACCTACAACAAGGGTTAGCCTTCACAAAACATGAACACACATAAACTCTAGCATGATGTTGGATATTGAATTGTAGCGACAAAGCTCTAAAATGTTACTCTTTACTTACTCTTGATCATAAGTTTTCCAATATATTTTCAATTAGATTTCAAATGATGAAAGTACTATGTATTTATATGCAATCATTCTATTTTCCTAAAAATTAGATCCCAAAAGCTGACACTTGAAATTTGAAATTTGAATGTTAAAATTCCACCAATGGCATATTAAAAATTGGTCCTCCACAAGATAGGGGAACCCATACACCCATGGATGTATGGTTCCTAGCCCTATCCTTCAAGACATTTAGTGTCGAGATCAAAAAATTAATTGTTTTCATTTCTTCAATGTTTGCAATCCTTCAAAAAATGGTAAAAATAGGCCTTTGGAATGAATAATATAGGAAATAAGGGGCTTAATTAGGTCCAATAAATTAAGGGGGACAAAACATAATGTGAAATTGTTAAGGGTGACAATTTTTGACACTAAAGTTGATTATACAAAGCATGCACATGTTGGTGATGCAAATGGTGAATAAGAAGTTACCTTCTGGTTTGAGGGTATGTGTAGGATCTTGTTTGTAATCCTCTGGTAATATTGAGGAAATTGAAATCCTCTGGTGGAATTGTAAATATCCTCTTGTAGAAAAATATTTGATTAAATTTTCTCTTCTCTACAATTACTCGGACTTATTTATCCTCTTTCTTATATATATATATATATATATATATATATATACACACACATACACACGTATGTAAATGAGTATATATACAAGTTTGATTTTAATCCTTGTTGAAAATCTATTTATAAAAATGCAAACACCGTACAATGAATTTTTCAAAATAGAGAGGAAAATTCTTTTTAAAAAAAAAATTATGGGGGGCTGGTGAGTGGGTTACCCCCATCGCCACTTCCCATGGAGGGGGGTGCAGCTGTTGTGGCAGTGCTCCCTTCCCTTTGAGTGGGATGCATGGCATGGAGGCTTGCATCTACGAAATTTTTTTTTATTTTTATTTTTTTTATTATTATATAATTTATATATATTATATATAGTATGTATTATAGGGTATGTGCAGGATCATGGTGCGCCAAAAAGTGGCAATATTATGGGGGTATGTGGCTG